>CAUYRT010037494.1:0-157654 GCA_963574885.1 Lepilemur ruficaudatus
AGCTACTCGGGAGGCTGAGGCAGAAGGATTGCTTGAGCCCAGGAGTTTGAGGTTGCTGTGAGCTAGGCTGATGCCACGGCACTCTACAGCCCAGGCAACAGAGTGAGACTCTGTCTCAAAAAAAAAAAAAAAAAAAAAAAGATGTTATGCAAAGGTAACATCTTGCATAACTATAGTACAATATCAAAACCAGGAAACCACCATTGGTGCAAACCACAAAGCTTATCCACATTTCACCAGTTTTATATACATACACTTGTGTGCGTATGTGTGCATCGGTGTGTAGTTCTATGCAATTCTGTCATACGTATTACCATCACCCCAACCACAACCATGATACAGAACTGTTCCATTACTACAGGGATCCCGAGTGCCTTCAGCATTTATAAAAACCTTAGAACATGGCCAGGCACAGTGGCTCACGCCTGTAATCCTAGCACTCTGGGAGGCTGAGGGGAGAGAACTGAGGGGAGAGTTTGAGACCAGCCTAAACAAGAGCGAGACCCCATCTCTAGCACAAATAGAAAAAGTTAGCTGCATGTGATAGCGCACACCTGCAGTCCCAGCTACTTGGGAGGCTGAGGCAGGAGGATCTCTTGAGCCCAGGAGCTTGAGGTTGCAGTGAATTGTGATTGCGCCATTGTACTCTACCCAGGGCAACAGAGCGAGACTCTGTTTCAAAAAAACAAAAATATCTTGGAACACAACCTAAATTTATTAACATAGGACAGAGGAAAGAGTTACTCTTGGAAGAGAAAGATTTGGGTGGTATATGGAAGAGGAAAGGTAGCCAAAAGCTGAGTAGGAAAAGACGACTTTTTGAGGAGCAGTTTGTTGGAAAGAACAAAAAAGAGAATAGCTCTTGGTTGGAAAGAAAGATACGCTACGAGGATTTTGTAAAAGTTCATTCTGTTTTCTGTGATTATCTTCTCTAGTTACTTATTCAAAAAGGTAATGTGTGCTCACGTGCATTTATTTTAGTTAATATACAATAATGGGTGGGCACCCAGTTAAAAAGCAAGTAGGTCCAGATTTATTTGGACTAGACAATGATGAAGTTTTAAGACTAGCTGATTTAAAGCCAAAAGAAATCATAATCTAGCTGAAACAACAGGCTACATGCCTCACTATTTTCCTAAAATAAAATTTATCTGGTGCTCCAAAATTACTCATATGTTCTTCAAATAAGCTATATTTAAGTGAGGACTTCTTGTACTCCAATGAAAGGAAAAACTAAGCTTAAATATCATTTATTTTACATGAAAAAATGTAAGAAAGTATTAGGGTTACATAATCTGTCTAGCAGTATATGGGCAGTGCCCCATTATAGTAATAAAGAAATCACAAAAAATTTAAGCCAGACCCCATATATATCACCCCTATATACATAATAATGACCATTACTTCATAACATTACAAAATAAAAGATAAACTTTATCTGCAAACACAATGTTTGCCAGAATACTAGATATTTTCTGGCATTACTCCTAAAAAGTGGGAGACAGAGACATTTAAGATAACAAAACTGTTTCTAAATGTGTAATAATTTCTTCATCATAAAAGAACAGACTTTCCTTTCTTCACTCTGAAAGTGAATTACTTATTATGGTTTACCTCTAGATCCTAACTGAAGAATGGAAAAGACCTGGGAAAATATTCTTATATTCCTCGAAATTCCTAGCAGAACCTCACATTATAATGGTTTAGAAAGTTATTTTTCATTGTTCATACACCCACATTTAAACTTTATAACTTTAAGATAACAAAATCACATTTAATTCACAAAGAAGTATATGCATATAAATTCTCCAGTTTAAAAGAAGATTTTTTTGGTAAATATTTACATGGTTGCTCAGAATGGAGGAAGAAAGAGGAGGAGAAAATAAGAGAGAGAAAGTCTGAAACAACATATAACAATTTATAATTAAGGATACCCAGGAAATACATGGAAGAGAGTAAAAGAAGATTTTCACTTTTAACCTTATACTACTGACAGTTATTTAAGTTCTTCAATACACAATTGCTTCTGATCTCAGTAAGTTACTTAACCACCCTATGCCTCAGTTTACTCATCTGTAACAGAGATAAGAGTGTCTACAGCAAAGGGATAATGTAAAGCACTGAGAAAAATAACTAGAACTTGCTAAACTTTCAAAAATTAACTAGTATATTATTGATATTAAATGTAGTAACATTTTAAAAAACTTAACACATCTCATGTATTTTCAAATGATAAATATCGGTGTGCTTTAAAATGGTATCAAAAGAGATCTGTATTTATTTTCCATAAACCTCTTTACAGTTGCAGTTAAATATTTGTGTGTTGCAGGGATTTCACAGCACCTGCATGATTCTTAGCATACGTAAATATTGAAAATTGTTGAATCAATAAAAGGAATTATCTTGTCAACACACATATGATTCTGTGTTTTTATATTTTTTTAAAAAACTATATATACAATGAAAGAGAAACTACTTGCATAAAGATGTAATTTTTTAGATTTTTAGACCTGATTAGACTTATTACCACAGCAGACCTCTTTCCCAAGAGCTGAAGAAAATCCCTCAAATTAGAACACATGTAGACATGGCAATCACATTTCTGGACAGGAAGAAAATGGAATCAATACCTTTCATCTTTATTTTACATGGCTTGCTGCTCTTAGCTGTTTCAAATTATAGTAACGAAGAAGTGAAAATACCTAGTAATTCCAAGTACAGTAAAAAGATAAACAGATACTTGTAATGAAAAGGTCAAATAATCGAGTAAATGATTCCAAAATATCATCTATTTTAGGATATGAAAATTTTTCATAGATTATATTCATAGCCACTCAATGTGGCTTAACAAAAAGTTAAAAACAAAAAAATAAACTCTACCAGATCATGAAATCCTGAGCAAAACCAACCATTCTGGTAAATAAATTCTAGTTAATTGCAACTAATTGTCATGTTTGGATAAAACAATGAAATATGACATAACAATTTAAAAAACTAGAAGATAAAAATCTGAAGCCAGACATGGTGGCACTCCGATAGTCCCAGCTACATAGGAGACTGAGGCATGAGGATATTCTGAGCCCAGGAGTTCAAGTCTAGACTTTGTCTCTTTCAAAAAAAAAAGAAAAAAATTTTTTTGAGATATCTCGTAGATTAAGGTTAGAATGGGGGAAAAGGCAGAAAAAATTATGTGAATTCAGTAATACCTGCATAGTTTTATTAGGATTCTAACTTTAATAAAATCCTAAAAAAATAAGATTTTAAAACGTAAAAAGCTATATTAAAAAGTTTCTATTAAATACTTTTAATTGCTTTTGATGGTCTTAATCATTAAAAAATGAATTGTTTCAAATATTAACTGTGGCTGGTAGCTTAAAATTATAATTTATTTGTTCACTTATTTTTGAGTAACTGAATTTTCTGATTTTAATCTTTTTTTTTTTTTTTTTTATTTTTGAGACAGAGTCTCACTCTGTTGCCCGGGCTGTAGAGTGCCGTGGCATCAGCCTAGCTCACAGCAACCTCAAACTCCTGGGCTCAAGCAATCCTTCTGCCTCAGCCTCCTGAGTAGCTGGGACTACAGGCATGCGCCACTATGCCCGGCTAATTTTTTTTACATATATTTTTAGTTGTCCAATTAATTTCTTTCTATTTTATAGTAGAGACAGGGTCTCGCTCTTACTCAGGCTGGTCTTGAACTCCTGACCTTGAGCTATCCACCCACTTCAGCCTCCCAGAGTGCTAGGATTACAGGCGTGAGCCACCGCGCCCGGCCTGCTCATTCTTATCTTGTCAAAATTTTTCAAAATATAAACAGCCATGAGGAATTATAGGTAGATTTTGATTACAGCAGTTATATTTGCATATGTAAGCAGGTACCAGGCAGGGATAAACACAATGAAGGCAACACCACCAATGCTAGTTTGACCTCTTACAGACATGAGGTGCTTTCTCCTCCAGTGATAATATGGAATCTATCTGTCATGAACTCAGAAAACTTTTATCTCAACGGTAATAATGATCATCACAATAACAATTCATTTTGGGGTGCTTAGTTATCTATCAGGCATGAGGACAGTTGTTTAACACATATTACTTCACCCAATTCTCATGCTGATCCTAAGGTAGGGTTTCCTGTTCTATTTTTTCACAGGAGGGGCCTGGGAGCAGTAGGAGTGGCAGCAGAGGAGAGGGGCAGCTCTGCCTCAGAGTGCTGCCTTTCATTAAGATTCCTTTCCTGGTCTAGGCCCCAGTGGAAACTGTTTGGGTCCTGGGAAAGGCAGCTGTGAGACTAACCCAAAGTCACATAGCAAGAATTTGAGACTATGTGTGTGACACTAGAATCATGGGGTATTTAGAAGGTTCATACTTCCCCGAATATTGCAAATATTTTTCTTTTTTGTATTTCAAAATATTACAGGGGTACAAATGTTTCTGGTTACATGGATCGATTTTGTTATGCTTGAGTCAGGGTTATAAGTGAGCCATCACCCAGATAGTGTTCACCGTACCAATTAGGTAGGTTTTTCACCCCCCTTTCCCCTCCCCTCAGCTTGATTTTCACCGAGTTTTACTTCCCTCTGTGCACATGTGTACTCATTGGTTAGTTCCAATTTAATAGCAAGTACTTGTGGTGTTTGTTTTTCCATTCTTCAGATACTTCGCTTAGGCAATGTTCTCCAGTTCCATTCAAATTGTTGCAAAAGGTCTAATTTGTCCTTCTTCTTGGCTGAGTAGCATTCCATGGCATGCATGAACCACATTTTGTTAATCCACTCATGAATTGATGGGCACTTGGGTTAATTCCATATCTTTGCAATTGTGAACTGTGCAGCAGTATACATTCATGTGCAGGTGTCTTTTTGATAAAATGACTTCTTTTCTTTTGAGTAAATCCACAGCAGTGGGATTGCTAGATCAAATGATAGGTCTACTTTTAGTTCTTTAAGGAATCTCCATATTGTTTTCCATAGAGGTTGTACTAATTTGCAGTCCCATCAAGAGTGTGTAAGTGTTCCTTTCTGTCTGCATCCATGCTAGCATCTATTATTTTTGGACCTTTTAATGAAAGCCATTCTAAATGGGGTAAGGTGATATCTCATTGCGGTTTTAATTTGTATTTCCCAGATGATTAGTGATGTTGAGCATTTTTTTCATATATTTATTGGCCATTTGTCTATCTTCTTTTGAAAAGCTTCTGTTCATGTCTTTTGCCCACTTTTTAATGGGATTGTTTTTAATCTGAATAGGAAAATATAAACTGTCATCAATTCTAGTATAATGTGTTCACCAAGTATTTAAATCTGGAATTTGATCCTATTAATAGTTCAAATCTTAGTTCTACCACTTAGTAGCTATGTAGCCTTGAACATGAATCTCTCTAAGGTTTAGTGTCTTCATCTGTAAAACGGGATAGGTAATGTCTGTCGCTTGAGTTGTTTTGGGGATTGAGAGAATGTTTGTAAAGAGCTTACACCTGTGCCTGGTGCCTAGCAAGCCCTAAGTAAATGTCAGCATAATTACATCTCTGTAGCACAAAGTAGAGTTTAAGAATATGTCATTATCTTGAATTAATCAAACATACTTACTCAGACAATTTAGCAAAAATAAACCCATTACCTGAATTATACAGACTGCGGTAGTTATGTGGATGCATGTGCTTGCAGCTACCAGCAGAAGGTGAACATCATGTCATAATTATTTTCCTCTAAAAAGCCTGCCTTAAACCATACAAAGCAAAGAGATAAGGCCTTAGAATTTCAAGGAGTAACATTGTAATTTCATAAAACAAGTGAAACATGCTAATTAAATTATATTCAATGTAGACTCCCCAAAAACAAATGAAAAAATCAAAGCACTAATTTTGAGGTGGGATTTAAATAGTACCACAGAGGCCCAGACCTGTTTTTTTCTCTGGAAGATTTAGGAAGGAGAGAACATTCATTTGTTTATTTGCTCATTCATTCAATCATTCTCTTTTATTTGTGTAACAAATATTTACTGAGTGCTGCTAAGCTATGCTCAGTCAGTGCTGCAGATATTGGGGTGAATCACACAAGCTTTTCCCCTGTCCTTGTGGAGTTTACAGTTCATTGGGCGGGATAGGATTTTATACTATTAAGACATTCTATAAAAAAGACATCTGCACTAGAATGTTTATAGCAGCACAATTCATAAATACAAAGATGTGGAAACAACCCAAGTGCCCATCAATAAGTGAGTGGATTAATAAAATGTGGTATATGTATACCATGGAGTTCTACTTGGTCACAAAAATCAGTGGTGATCTAGCACCATCTAGTATTATCCTGGATAAAGCAGGACCCATTCTACTAAGTGAGGTATCATAAGAATGGAAAAACAAGCACCATATGTACTCACCAGCAAACTGATATTAACTGACCAACGTTTAAGGGCACATATAGTAGTAACATTCATCGGGTGTCTGGCAGGTGGAAGGGGGAAGAAGGGGATGGGTATATACACACCTAATGGGTGTGGTGCACACTGTCTGGGGGATTGACATGCTTGAAGCTCTGACTCAGGTGGGGCAAAGGCAATATAATGTAACCTAAACATTTGTACCCCCGTAATATGCTGAAATAAAAAAAAAGGCGATGAATGCTTTCAAAGAGAACTCTATATCTCTTAGTCACTCTACCACAGGAGGTAAAGAGAACAAGAAGAACTTGGAGCTGCATGTGCCGGATAGGAAACGCTTGTTGGACCACCTCAGGTATTTGGTATGGGGGTTTTGAAACAGATTTTTACTGTCGTAGAGAGGTCTCTGCTTGATTTGAAGTGGTGTTTACATAGGAATCAGACACAGTGAAGCACGCTAAGACCAGAAAAAGCAGGCCATCAAGTCCATTATCAGACACTGTGTAGCTCCTACGACAAATTTCATCCCCAAGGGAGGAGCCAGCTGGGAACATGCACTTGGTCCAATAACAATGTCTCAGCTCTGAGTCAGAGCCCTGCCTTTCGCTGGGATTGCTCTCCTGGCCCAGCCCCCAATAGAAACTGTGTCTGTGTCCCAGGGAAGGCAGCCATGAGTTACAAACAGAAACCATGGAGAAAAAAGTCAGTCCAAGAAGAGTGGTTTTCATATACAATCTCCATGAGACAACGAAGCACAAGCTTCACTGCTTGGAGACCAGGGTAATAGTAACAAAAGAGATTCCAGATTCACGCCCCAGAATACACACAAACACACACACGCACACACACACACACACACACACACACACACACACACACACACTCCTCTTCTGGCTCAGGAACCAACCTGGTTTTGATGGAGTCAGAGCTCCAGCAGTTCAGCGAGTGGCCTAAAGTCAAGCAGCAGAGGAGGCATCAACCATGGTTTTCACAGAAATAGGAGACAATGCCCATAAAGTGCCCCTAAAGTGTTGTTCTGATGGCAGACCCCTGGCAGGGTCTGTGAAAAGACACCCTACATTGTTTTGTGTATTGCAGGAGCCCTTCTACACAGAGGACCCTGAGAGGAAGAACATGATGAGCCACAAGATTATTGGCTGTCTTGCTCTTGAGCTTATATGAGACACTTTGTGTAGACTTTCAAAACTAGTTGAGAGGACAGGAGGGCTTATGTTCCTTCTCTTTGAATCTGGGTGGGCTCTGTGATTACCTTGACCAATAGACTATGGTAAAAGTGATGTTGGGTCAGTTTATGGGCCCAGGCCTTATACAATTAGAAGCTTCCACTTCCTACATTTTGAAATGCTTGTTCTTGGTGTCCTGAACTGCCATGTGAGAAGTCTGACTATTTTGAGGCTGCTGTGCTCTAAGAAGCCTGGGCCACATGAACAGGCCCTGGGGGATAAGACTCAATATGGACAGGGCGAAATGCCAAGGAGCACTGAGTACCAGACAAGCCAGTGAAGAAACCACCTTGGAAGTGCCATCTAGCTCTAGCTACCCCAGCTGACTATGTGGGACAGAGAGGAAGCACCCAGCCAAGCCCTCCCCAAATTCCTCAATCATAAAAAGGTGAACAAAATAATGTGGTTGATTTAAGCAGAAGATGACTAGAACCAGATGCCCAAGAGAAGAAGTACAAGTACCAATGATTTAGCAAGCAGGTACTAGAGAGTAGAAGCTAACATTGTTGTGACATGGGAAAACTCAGATTATACTAGAAATGGTGAAATATTAACAACAGGAAGAAGGTTACACACTGTATTGTCCTGGTTTTCCTTCTGTCTTTTTGCTTTTCTGGCTCTTCTTGTGTGTCCATTTCCCCTGCTACATATATGTTCTACACTCAAACTACATATATGTTCCCCCCCAACATGTATGTTCCAAAGCATCTGTCCTTGGAGTTTTCCCTCTTCTCACTTAGATATTATTTAGTTTCTTCAACATTAGCCACCCCTCCATACAGATGGCCATACTTGCAGGCCTGTGTCTCTAGTTTCAAAGTCTATCTGCACTACAGGTTCTTACTCTGGACTGCCTGCTGATACCTCTTGGAACCTGAAACCCAGTATGTCCAAATCAAATTCTCTTACCACACAGAGCCAGGTTTCCTATCCATCTTTCCAGCTTCTGTTAATGGTGGTCAGCCCTGGACCTTCAATTGTCAAGGCATTCCCTTCTGAAACATCTTTTTGTACACCCCTCCCTTTCCTCTAGTTCCTGCCCAGATCCTGCCATAGCCTATAATTGGTTCTCCCACCTTGTTCCATCTCTCCCAGCTATGACCTAAACCAGTGTTTTTCTTACTGTGGTTGTAACCCATCAGCAGGTTATGAAAACCAATTAAAAAATAAAGCAGATATAATAGAATAAAATAGAATAGAAAATCAACATTTTATGTAAAGGAAGGGTATTATTACTTTATACAATTTTTGTTTCAGATAAAATCTATGTTTTAAATATACTTGTACCATGTTGTGTGGCTAATGCATTTCTTATTGTGGGTTGTGTTTAAAGAAAGGTGAAAAAACACTGATCTGAATTATACATTTCTGTCAGACTGATGTTCCTACGGTATAATTCTGGTTATGTCACTCTGCTGCTCCAATGCCTTTGACGGGTACATGCTGCCAACCAAAGGAAGTGACACTCATACTAGGTTCCACCATCTTCCTCCTGACTTGATCCTAATCCTTTTCCAGTTTATCTCCTACCACTTCTCTTCACAGGCTCCTACCCAGAGTGGGCAGTGGTTTGTTCTTTGAATATATCCCATGCTTGCTGGCCTCTGGGTCTTCACTTAAGTTCTTCCCTTTGCATTGGTTTCTCTATATATCAACTTCCATTCCAGTGTTCAAGAGGCAGTGTGGCATGATGGACAGGGTCAGGCCTTGGGGTCACACCAACCAGAAATTGACTCCAGGCTCTGTCACCTACTTTATGGACAAGCTACATAATCTAAAAACTGAATTTCTTTATCTCTATGAAGAGGACTTTCGGATTGGGGTGAGGATTACATGAGGTAACACACATAATGCATTCAGCACAATATGAGGTGCCCAGTAGTATCTTATTCAGCCTCTGCTGTGACCAGTGTCTTCAATATACCTGATACTGTGTGATAATATCTATGTTTGTAACCATATAGCACCACTTATATTGTTATAAACAATTATAACATAATGTCGGGCATATTGAAGACACTCAAATGTTCTTTCTTTTTTGTCTTACTCCAAGCTTTCTTTCTAATTTTATTGTATTTTATATTCAGTGATTCTCATGTTTGTTAATCTTTTGGTGGACTTAAAACTCCTAGATCAGAGAATTTTTTTAAAGTTATCTAGTGTTTCTCACGCTACTTAGTAAAATAGCTTCCATATAAGAAGTGCCCAAAACATTAAATGGAATTAAAAGCAGAAATGCTACCACACTGTATTCTAGCCAGAGGAAAAACCCCTACATCTGTGAGCCCTGCATAAATCCATGAGTGTGAATCTTGACTCTTGATTCATGATTTTGTTCTGAACTCACAGGATGGTTACATATATATCACTTGAGATTTGTACTCATAAGTATCTCCCCTTAGAGTGGAAAATAAACTCTGGTGTTAACTAATTGCGTTGGAGAGAAACTAGGATGATCAAGTCTATAAATCCTGTGGGGTACTTTGGGAAAGTCAGCATAAAAGTAGAAAGCAAGAATCTGAAACCAGTTATTTTAGGGAGAAAGGAGGCATCAAATCTTGAAAAGTTGGAGTGAGTCAAATACACCAAAGATCAAATGCATAAATCCCAGGACTGCACTTACTCACTTCTTGTAGTGAATGCTCTTTTCCTCCTAATCCATTATGCTAATACATATGCCACATTTTATGAGGCCAAGGTGAAAACGAATCAGGCTCTATTGTAACTAAGCCTGTTTAGCTGACACATGACACCCAACTGTATTTCTAGCCCAGCAAATCAAGCCCGCTGGTATCTGCTAGGAGGTGATGAATAATGAGGTAATCACAAAGGATTGTCTCACCAGCAAGGAGGTGGCAAAACGGGATTTGGATCTGAAGTTTTAACCCTTTTTGACTGGACATCTGGCACTGCAAATACTGCTGTGATTAGGCTGTTGTAATCCTGACCCACATTTGGGCCAACTCCCGTGGCACTGTTTCACTGAATTTTGCAGCGTGGAAAAACATGTAGCTGCCTGCAGCACTCCACTCTAAGAATCTTCAGCATTCCAATTGGCTTTTCACATTTCTGTGGCCCTGGAATCACCTGCTGCCTTTGTTTAATGGCTTCAGTACACTTGGCGTTGGTATTGTAAATAGCAGAGCAGGAGGTGTCCAGGCACAGACCTGACTTGTTGACCAAGAGAGGGAACTGGGGGAAAGGAACCAGTTGCAGTTTGAGAACTGCAAGCAAGAGAGGTGCACCTAATATCAATATTAGTGTCAAAACGAACGAGCTGAGAAGCAACTGTGCCACTTTCTACTAGCGTTGAAACAACAAAGCGAAAGCCCCAATCAGCAAGCCGACAATGACCTGGATTTGACTACCAATTATTTTAATTTTACGTATAGAATTTTAATTTAAAAATTTTTATTAAAATGATTTTAGTGATCTTTCTCATAGTAGCACTCACGTTTCTCTTACTCTGACTCCACTCCACCTCTTCTGATTTGCCCAGGCTTCCTCATTGCTGCTGTACCATCCCCACGGCATTTGTAATCCCTCCAGTAGGGGCAGAAAGCACAAACTGCCTTCAGTTGACTGAACGTTGCTTTCAGACAGACCTGGGTCCAAATCTCTCCAGGTGCTGTGACAATGGCAAGGCTACTTAAATTGCTTTAAATCTTAGCTTCCATGTCCATAAAGTGAGACAGTAGTAGAAGCTATGTTATAATGTTGTTTAGAACAAAAAAATGAGATAATGCACGGCCAAAGCTAGCACAATGTCTACGTACCCAGGAAGGGATAGCTACCATAATAATTACTCTGAGGTGATAAAACCCCATGTGTTAGGTTGTCTATATTCTACACTTCCTTCAGAGGGCAATGTGATGTCGCCTGGTGCAATGCTGCCTGGTATTGTTGCAGCTGAAGAGAAGAGGAACACAGATGACATAGCATTCCTGAAGTGTCTATGGGTAACACAGATTATGTGCAAGCGTAACAGGGGAGCCCTTCTCTAAACAATGCAATTCAAGTTTCTTTGTCTTAAGTTTTCTAACATGGTTCTTTTGAACATTTCTATCCAATTTCCAACAATGACAAGTTTTTCCTCCCTCTTGGAATTATCAGGGCAAGCATGTCCTCCCTCTCCCTTCAATATTCTCAAGAGTAGAAGAGCTTAGTTTTGAAGGAGTTTTTCAATAGCTCTTCAAGTATTGTTGTTTTAAAAACTGTATCAGTTTTGAAAGTCATTCAGAATTTAGAAAATTTGTATCTATTACCATTGGAAAAGGATTTTAAAATACTAGTGATTACAAAAGAGAGCTAAATTCCCCCAAATCCCAAGGAGAATCTACTCTCTTCACATTTTTTTCCCATATTGTACAAATGCTTAACAAGGATGGCAATTTATCTTTTCATGGCCCATGTTGACATTTTTCTCCTCCCAAGGGTATATTAGGATTTTCAACTTTCCTTAGTTGTTGAAAATTTTTTTAAAAATATGTAGACCCATATTTTTCCTGCAAAAATAGAATTCATGACAAGAAAACTGAAGACATCTCTCAGAAACTTCAGATGTCACTGAAATACCTACATGGTAATGTTATTTCTATTTTTACATTTCTTTAATTAAGACTTCTTAACTTCTTACTCTTATACTTCTTTAGTAGTGACCATTATTTTCCACCTTACTTAGTGTTGCATCCCCACAGGGCCTAGCACGGAGCCTTGTGTGAAGAAGCAAAAATCTATATTTCCCCATTAGGTCAGAGCCTTTGAAGTCTGTGAAAGCAGTGGCCACACAGCTTTAGAGAACCATCTAGAATCCATTGTCATCCAAGTCAATGGACTCCAGTCTAGACAGAGCATGGGGCCGAAAGAATTGCCCTGCTTGGTTTATATCTATTTCGGAAAGCATTATACTATACGTACACAGCATTTGTTGTTGATTATTTATGATTTCTGGTGATTTCTATAAAATGTTAGGCATCAGGCTCTTGGTGAGGCATATAATCCCCTATTATAACTGTTTCTATGAGGAAATCAGACTTGACTTAATGTCTTTCTTACTTAAGTTACCTTTACTAGGAGTGTAGGTGGATTTGGAAGCTGCCTGGATTTCATTTTGCCATATGTAATTATATTATGTGTATAATCAGTCTTAAAAATTTGTTGGCCATATTCTATTACTTTTGTAGCCTTCTTGACTTTCTGTATATCTATTCTATTTAGATGTTGTTTAACTTACACTCTGATGTCCACCTCATGCTTACATGTAATACTAGTCCACTGCTCCGTATCAAGGAAGTCTAAATTTAAAGGCCTTTCCTGGGGATCAGATCTAAGATGCTGCATTTTGACTCCACAGTGCAGTAACTGATATGTCAACATTCCACTGTGATAAACAAGAGGTGAAGATGTAGGTTTTCAAGAATAATCTCTTGTTAGCTCAAGTTTTGTTATCTGACAGACCATCTGGTCTTTGGCCTGACTACTCTATTTAAATCTTTAATATGCTTTTTAAAAATTATTGCCTCATATTTCCATTAATTTGTAAACCTTAGCATTCCTCAAGTACTATATGAATCTTACAAAAACAGAAATACAATTAAAGAAAAAAGAAGAGATACAAAATAAATCACTGATTCAATCTTATTTTTGTAATTGTCATTTTTGGATGATAGCCAAGAATGGATTTTTTTGGTGGCGCTTGTGAATGCAAAGTACAACTCCTTCCATTGTTATCAGAACAAAGATCACTCACTTTGAATGGCTCAAGCTATGTAAACACAGCTGGTCCCATAGCTTGAGCAGCAGTGAAACACAGTGCCACAGAAGAGACGGGTTCAAGGGTGACCCAGGGACTCAGATTCTCTTGTGCAAAAAGCCCAGAGGCCATACCGTGTCTATTTCTGACTATGGGGACAAACTTGAGCTCTCTAGATATGTTTCTCCCTTGCTGAACTATATAGTCTTAGAACTACATATAGTCTATTGGATTTCCCAGATAAGCAAAATTTAAAAAATTTTGGGGGGCATATATAAAGTTGCCAACTTTTAATCTTGCCAAGTAAGAAACACGAAAAGTAAAACTACCATCAACTATCTCCATCATTTTATTAAAAAGAACATTTTAAAGTAAAAAATATTAATAAAGAATAGCCCTTTAAGTTGAATACATCTAAGCTTTATAAAAAAACTGTCTTCTCATTTTGCCATGTGTCCAAGAATACTTTGTTACACACACTGTGTGTAACACACTGTGGTGTTGGGGCCACTGGCCTCTGGCTTTGCCCCATCTTATAGGTGCTGATTAATGACGAGCAGAGGTCTGGGCTTACAAGCAGCATAAGGTGTGGGTACACCATTTTCCTTGGGGCCAACTAGAGGGAAAGCTTGCCAAACCCTAAGATTTCACATTCCTAGAATATGTCACTTCATGGCCACAGCTTGGCCACAAAGCTCTGCTTACAGGCCAGACAGACTCCTTCAGGAGCAAGTCTTGCCGTGAGAGCCTCCATGAGAAGTGAAAAGGAAGAACTCTTACAGCCTGGCACTCAGCAGCTATATTTCAACTGTATCATATGCAGAGCAAAGGGAAATTTTTAGTTTAAAATCTTATCCAGACCTTCCAAAGTATATGTTTGGAAACCCTTGATATTTGAAAGGGATAAATACTGAGACATAAAACATCTCCAAATATATGAAAATGCAGATATTTGCACAGGCTTCTGGCTTTTTCAAGAATTATTTCTTTTTTGAGATGTATTTCCAAAGCATATCATCTTCCTAAATCAGGCAAATATTTTTGAAAGATTCACTCATGTTTTAGCCTTCATATGATAACTATTTTTATTTTTCGTAGAAACTAAGTTTTTAGTCACCCTAAAAGTCTTGCCTATGTTAGGAGGAAAGAGTGACAACAACAAAATCTGATTGCAGAGGGATGCAGAGTGGCTGACTAAGCTACTTCACTAGCTCCTCAATCACTCCCTAACACTGGCTTCAAAGTACATATGATTCGAATTTGAACCTCAGCAAAACTGCCAATTAACACATAACAAACCTTCATGGTCGATTGCAAATATTCAAAACCTAGAGTGTTAAATCTGTGAATACCAAGGGTCTCCTGCATAGTTCTCTGGCAGTTCAGTGTTACATAATTTGGGGTGAGAAACCCAGGTTGCTGTTGGGAATGGTAACGATCACTAACTACGTCTTCTTTTGTTGCAATTCTAAGCACAGTGAAACAAAACCAAAATATATTTTTAAAAACCAACATACCAATTGCCTACATAAATTTCTCTTGTTTTCATTATGAACTGGCATGGTGATAAATGGATATTATGAATTAACAAATTGGGAGATCACTGAACATTGTTCAGGAGAAAAAGCTGGTTAAAGGTGTCTTTATTGCTGAGGTACTATGCTAAAGAAAAAAAAATCACATTTACCAGCATTCTTGGGGATTTCACGTTCTTTCAAAATAAACCAAAAATACTTTGCCTGGTTGCATGTGTGATGACAGATCTTGAGAAGGAAAAAAAATCAGCTACCAGCCACTTAGTGGCTGAAGAACAATGTGGAATGTTGTGTCTTCTCAGCTGTGAGTGATGAGTTAAGTCCCACCAGACAGTGCTGTGATCCAGGCTCACCATCTAAGCACCCCACATTACCGAGACATATCAACTAACATTTATCAGAGAAGACCCTTAAAGGCCATACAACTGATAAGTCAGAAATAAGATATGTGATGGAAAAAGACTCTCTGCTCAACCCATCCTCAGATTTCATTAGTCTCAGAGGGAATATGTTCAAAAGTTTAAAAGTCAAACCAACATATGTCTGTTGAGTATTTATTTGAAATCTAGAACCATATTTTGAATAAGTCATAAAAGAAGCAAAACAAACCATCCTTGTCTTAAAGGTGCTCAAAATCATGTTGTGTTGACAAAAAGCAGCACACTAATAGCAAATATAATAGTAACATTTACTGAGTGCTTACCAGAAGCCCACCACTGTGCAGCCTTTATTTAATCTTCATGATAACCCCATGTGGAGAGTTCTAATGTTGTCAACAGGATAGAGACCAGAAGACTGAGGCTTAGGGAAGTTAAATAACTTACTGAGCCAGGTCTCTCTGACTCCAAAGCACATGCTCTTAACCATTACATCACATATACATACATACACATACACATAACAGTGGGGAAAAATAGAATTGAAACACGGTGATGATTCAAAGATATTCATTGATGCTTTATGTAATGAATAAATAGGAGTAATGTTAAATGTCCATCTGATGGACATTTGTAGATGTCTTGGATTAATGCCTACCTCTGCTGAGAGGAATTCCCAGATACCATCTCCAATGCCACACTGTTTCCTTCCTCAAGGGAGGGGACTTCTAGGAGTGTTTTCTTTATACTCTCTAATAGCACATCACCTTTTGCCATTTATTGTAGTGATTTATGCAGTTGTTATAATTCTCTATGAGACTGCAAACTGTGGTACAAAAGTATTTGGTTGCGTTCTTAATATTTAACAAGTGTTTTATATATAATAGGACCTCAGTTAGGGAGCAGGTACAGGGAGTAGCCACCTAACATGTGCTCTTTATTTCTTTGATTATATTGTAAGTTTATACAAATTGCTTCAGCTTACGTGTTAGCAGATATTACCCCGTGTGACACTGGAGAAACTATTCAAAAGGCAGACAAAGCGTATTTCTCAGTATTTTTCATCAGATTACTTAAGGCAAAGCAGTAAGAGGAAAAGAACGGGTAGTATGCTAGACAGACTTTGAAAATATATTCTGGCCTCCAAATTCTAAGATGAATAGAAGGCTCAGCCTACATCCACCTTTTTAACACAGGGTAATTTTATTTTAGACTCTTTTAAAATGAAAAACAAAAAGATAAAAAATAAGAATTCAAATTTCTTTCCTTAGTAATATATGTTTTGTTGCATTAACTTCCCTGTCATTTTATTTACACAAACTGTTACAGATTAAAGTAAAAAGCTGATGTCTCTATTTTAGAAATAACCACCACTTAAAATACTTTAATGAAAATCTAAAAATAATTTTGAATTTATTCCCATGGTACTGATGTGCAAAATTATTTTAATCATCTTTGCAGTATACTATTATTAATACATAACAACAGTAACCACATACTTCATTCTTATCATTCATGAGATTTTAACCCCTTCACTCAAAAGTTGCATATGGAGCATCTGTAATTGCTTATTTCCAAAGAACTGTTTGAGTAGAAGTTAATCCCATAGGACTTATAAAAAGAAATATGTTTGCTTCAGTGAAGGGGTTAATGCTTGCCACTCAGGAAGTCGACGGTGAAAAAGGGAAGAGTAGAAATGCCTATGTTTAAGCTTGGTTCTCAGAATATTTAGATAGATTTACCCCTAGGAGCTACACATAATAAGAACCATCTAAAGTAACCAGGGATATGCAGTCTGTCCATCTCTCTAGAAAAGATATTTTCCCAGCTAATTTATATCATTTTATACATTGACAAATATTTAAGGGCTTTGTAAATCAAAAACAGTCAACTCTGGTTGTAACAAAAGAGATACTGGTTTTAGCCCTGGGCTGCCTGGAGGAGGGAACCCACTGAGCAAGTAGTCTGGTCCTCACTGCTGAGGTCACTGGCACAGACATCAGGAGCAAGAATTGGAAGACTGGATGGGCATAAAATCCAATCTCCCAATGAAAGCAAGAGAATCTTTTATATTTCATAACCAAGCAGCCAAAAAATAACTATATTTGCCTGTCCCCAGAAGGGTCTCATTCTGCTTTCTCCCATTGTCAAGGGCTGTGAGTAACCTTTGTGCTAGTTGCCTACATTTGGTGAAGATTTAATTTCTTCCTACCTGCACTCAATACCAGCCATCATATTCACCAGTCTTCACAACCCCACCCAAACACCCTAGCCCAATATGTCCTTGACCTCTTAATATCAAAATTCCTTACCACAACCTCAATTTAGCAACCTCCTCCCAAGGCCTGGACATTGCATCACCTGGAATTGAGACATTAAGTGCCACTTGGAAACATTAAGTGCCACCATCTTATTTTGCTATCCTTGCCCCGCCCCTTTCACTGTCATGTTCAGTACTTGCCTCTCGAACTCATCCAGACCTGCTGCTTTAATCTCTCCCGCTCATTCCAGTCTGTCAGAACTTCTCTTGGAGTCTCCTTTTTCCTTACTCTTGGTATATTTTATTATTTTTCAATCACACTCAATATATCAATCCTTGAAACTTCCTGTTGACTGCTTTCTTTGCTCCTATCATCACTCGGGAATATCACATGACCTGAAAATTGGTGCCACCCACATGTATGGCAACCAGTGTCACCTGGTAGCTCAGTGATTCTTGACAATTCTGCTATGACTTCCTGATCTTGTCTCTTCCATTCTTACAGGTGCTATTTCCAACCTTCACGTCACTTTTCTTAAGTTCCTTCTTCACTCTCGGCACATAAGCTTGCCTTCTATTTCACAGAGCAAATAGTGGTTATCAGGGAGGATATCTGTCAACATTCAGCTCCCTACTTTCAAATCTATTTACCTTCACACATCCTGTTTCAGAGAATTGGAGATACCTTCCCCGTTAGTGTCTCTACTGACCTTATCAGCTCATGCCTCCTTAGAGGTCTTGATTTGACAATTATCCCATTATCTCCTTTGTCACATAAAACCTAGTTTAAGACCATCTCGTCTTGAAAAAAAAGGAAAAAACCCTAACCTCTGTAAGTGGTTGAATAGTGGCCCTAAAAAGCCATGTCCAAGTCCTAACCCCCCATATCTGTGAATGTGACCTTATTTGGAAACAGGGTCTTTGCAGATGTAATTAAATTAAGAATCTTAAGATAAGATCATCCTGGATTAGAGTGGATGGATGTTCTTATAAAAGACAGAAAGTGGGAAGATACACAAAGACACACAGGGGAAAAGGCCATGTGAAGATGGAGCAAGAGACTGGGGTTATGCCGGCACAAGCTGAGGAATGCCGGGAACTGCCAGAAGCCACCAGAAACTAGGAGAGAGGCAGGGAATGGGTTCCCTTTCAGAGCCTCCAGAAGGAACTGACTCTGAAGACATCTTGATTTTGGACTTCTGGCTCCCAGAACTGTGAGCCAGAACTGTTGTTTTAAGAGATATAAAACAGCCCTAGGGAACAAATATACACCCATTCCACAAGCCTCTCTACTTATCAGCAGTTTCCTTCTTTTTAATTCCCTTCTCTGAGAAGAATTTGTACTCACTAGTACTCTCTCTCCTGCCCCAACTGTAAGACTGAAAGTATGATCCTTCAAGTCTTCCAACTGCCCTGCCTAAGGGGCACTCCCATTGCTCACCTTGCTGAGCTCCCTGCTGCCTTGCACACTGCTCAGCCCTCTCTCCTTCCTCGTAACTCTTTCCTCCCTTGGCTTCCAGGACATCCCCCTCCCTGGGATACCTCTTTCCTCTTTGGTTACTCCTTCAGTGGACTCCCTTCCTTCTTTCTTGCCTTAATTTCAGCACACCTAGGCTTCTCCCTTGGCCCTCTTCTCATTCTCCAGGACACTTTTTACTTCATCTCCTACACATATTTCACATCTAATCTTTCCTCCCCATCCCTACAATACCCTAGTCAGAAGAGGATGGTATGTAGAAGGACCTGTACTTACAAATCTCTCTGAGCTTCAGTTGTCTTCTCTGTACAGTAACAAGGCCACCAGCCTATAGGGTTGTACCATGAAATGAATGAAAGTACATAGAAGAGCAACTTCTCCATGGATACTCAACATAAATTAGTTCCTTCCCCTTTCCATCTCCTTAGTTCAAGTGTATATTCATTCATTCATTCCAGATATATTTATTGAGCATAAATAGGCCTGTTCTAGGTACACTAGACACATAAGTAGCTTACATTCTAGGAAAGAAAAAGAAAATGAACACATAAACACAAAAGAACATTTTAGACAGTGATTCCTATAAAGAAAACAAAATAGACTAGTATATTAGAGAATGACCAGAAGGAGGAGGGGTACCTTAACTAGAATGATCAGGGACTTTCTTTCTAAAAGGCAACATTTGAGGTGAAAACTGAATGATGACAAGCCAGCCCTGCAAAGAGTTTGGAGAAAGAACATTCTGGGCAGAGGGAACTGCCAAAGCAAGGGGATGAGGCAGGAGTGAGCTTGGTTGAGAGCAGAGAGGAGGCCCCCACGTTTGGACAATAGTGAGCAGGGAAAGGCTGAAATCTTTCATCTGTGTGATTGTAATTGCCTCCTAAAGGAGCTGTACTTCAAATCCTTCCTATTATTGCCAGAGTTATCTTATAAAAAGAATAATAATAGATAACACTCATGAAACACATCAAATGTACCAGATGCAGAGTGCTTTACACGTATCAACCAATTTGACCACATCACAGCAACTCTATGAGGTAGATATTATTAACTACAATCTCCATTTAACAGATGAGAAAATGAGACCCAAAGAATAAATTGCATGGGTCCCAAGAAAAGTGTTGGAGTTGGGATTTGAACCCCCAAAGTGGGGTTTGAATGTAAATCTGAATGTGTCAGTCTCCTGCCTTATATTCCTCAGTGGCTCCCCAGGACCTTCATGATTAGGGTCTGAGTTATATCATCACTTGCTCTTGTCTCCTTTCCCACCTTTGGTCCCCCCACTGCCCTGCATACACCTCATCCTCTGAACACATCAGATCACTTGCTGTCCAGGAACATGCCATGTTCTCTCATATACCATGCCTTTGCAGGTAGGACTCCCTCTGCCTAGAACACTGTTTGTCCTCTTCTATTATTTAGTCAAGACTCAGCTCAGGTGGCATCTATTCCTTAACACTTCACCCACCTTTCCACCCTATCATAGTACTTGTCATTGATTAATTTATCTTTCCCCTATTAGACTGGAAATGGCTTAAAGGTGAACACTGTCATATTTGAACTTTTGTCTGCAATGGACTAAATGATGTGTCCCCCAAAGTTTGTATGTTGCAATCCTCACCCCCAAGGTGACGGTATTAGCAGGTGGGGCCCTTGGGAAGTGATTAGGTCTTGAGGGTGGAACCCTCATGAACGGCATTAGTGCCCTTTTAAAAGGGACCCCAGGGAGCTCCCTTGCCTCTTTCACCATGTGAAGATACAGCAAGAAGTTAGAAGTCTAAAACCTGGAAGAGGGCCCTCACCAGAACTTGACCATGCTGGCACCCTGATCTGAGACTTCCAGCCTCCAGAATTGTTAAAAATTACATTCCTGTTGTTTAAGCTGCCCAGTCTGTGTTATTTTGTTATGGCAGCCCAAGTAGACTAATATACACATACTGTTCAATTTGATATTCACAGCTACCTGATAAAATAGGTACACCTGTTTTCAGAGGGGGAAATGGAAGCTTAGAGAGAATAATATGTCTTTAGTCATACACAGTATTATAGCCATGATTTAAACCTGGATTACCTGAACTCAGTACCTAGGAACAAGAAAAGTAGAAGTGTCTGTCTTCCAAGACCTTAAAAATTAGTTTTAGGAGTATGACTAAAACAACCCCTGAAATAAGACTGTGTGAGCAATGCCAAGACCCTCCCTTAATTTCCAGTTTTGTGCTCCTGATGACCCAGGGGATGTGTCTACTTTGATGTCTCCTTTCCCTCTCCAACTCAATCCAACATCCCCTGTTTCCCAGAAGCTTTCTTTGCTCTCAGATACTACCATTTCTTTCTTTACGACACCAGTAGAAGCCCTTGAGATCACATAGCTGATTCATTTATATCTTTTACTACTTTGTTCCTGTGTCCCTGTCACCTGTACTTCTCCCTGCCCAGGTCCCACAATTTCTTCCTTCATCTCCAGCATCTGCATCTACTGCAGCCCACATGACCTCACTCCTAGGGTCACTATAAAAGTCTCCAAACCTGTTGTTCTGCCTTTTGCTCCACCCAAATAAAAACTCTATTCAACTGAGGGGTTAAGTTTAGTTCTAATTAAGACTCCAATAGCACTGAGGGCAAGGGCTGAACTCTAACATTTCTTTTACATTTTTTGACAGCAGTGATTCTAAACTTTCTCCCTTCTCCTCCCAAGAACTCTTTGGAGAATTTAATGAAGACTATAGCCCCTCACCAGAAAAACACATGCACACACCACACAAAAATTGGCTGATAGCTTCATACCTCTAGAGGAGTCTATGAACCCTAAGATAAGATTTCTGCTGTCTGAACATTGATCATGAGGCTGGACCATCAGTATATGCGCACACTACTAGTTACTCTCCAACCCTGGTGATTGTAACTGAACAGCTACGCTGTGTATCAAAGTTAGTGGGGACAGAAATTGTTTTGCATGATTCAGCTAAGGTGGGGCTTGATTTAGACTTTCAGGTATGAGTAATACTGTAGAAGTAGAGGGTGTTCAAGGCAGGAGTAAAGGAATAAATAAAGGGCCGGGCGCAGTGGCTCAAGCCTGTAATCCTAGCACTCTGGGAGGCCGAGGCGGGTGGATCGCTCAAGGTCAGGAGTTCGAAACCAGCCTGAGCAAGAGCGAGACACCGTCTCTACTAAAAATAGAAACAAATTAATTGGCCAACTAAAAATATATATAGAAAAAAATTAGCCGAGCATGGTAGCGCATGCCTGTAGTCCCAGCTACTCGGGAGGCTGAGGCAGAAGGATCGCTTGAGCCCAGGAGTTTGAGGTTGCTGTGAGCTAGGCTGACGCCATGGCACTCACTCTTGCCCGGGCAACAGAGTGAGACTCTGTCTCAATAAAAAACAAAAAGCATCAATATAGTCATATTGGCAGAGATGTGGAGGACATTGAGGTGACTCGCTTGAGAAGATGTAAGAGCACGCTTGACAGGAGGGGAAAGGATGTAGGCAGGCAGAGAGGGCAATGGGGAGCCCACACACGTTTCTGAGTAGAGGAAGGACATAATGATAGTGAAGTTCAGACAAGTGGACACAAAATATAGAAGAGAAACAGGGAACAGGAAGGCTGGCTCAAGGGCTACCAGGTTGCAGTAGGAATGGAGAGGCAGAGGAGAACTAAAGGAATGTTCTAAAAGAAGAACCAGGGTTTGGTGATGGATGGAATAAGACATAAAGAGGCTGGGAGATGGGAGGCCTTGTAAAGAGCCTGGGAGATGGGAGGACCAGTGAAGCAGGGGACAAAACCAAGGTAACCTCCTCACCAGGATGGGGTGCTGTGCACCAGACCAAACCCAGCACAGTTGTTCCCTTTACCAATTTACAGTCTAAATAAGTCACCAATGTACGTATCCAACATGCTTCCCAGAGAACTTGCAGACAATTCTACCAAATTCTATTAAGTGAAATAAATGCATGAGTAATGTCTCCAGGATGTACATCAAAATGCCCAGATTGAAAACATTTCAGCAAATTGTCTCATTTAGCACATGGCGCTCTGCACGGAACCTGCTTTTAATGCAATAACATCTAATCATTAGTCATGTTTCATTCTGCTGCCTAAAGCATTTTCAACAATAGCATCATTAACAATGCCCACTAGCATTTCTATTGGCTTCACATAGCTCTACTTCATTTTCTAATAAAGACATGCCCGGGGTTTCTGATCTTGGCACCATATAAAGGTGCACTCTTGCACTTAAGGATGCTCTCACAGAAGAGAGCCAGCCATCTCAACCTTTTGCATAGCTAGAAGTGTGTTTAAGCAGCAGCAGCAGCAGCAATGCCCACCATGTTCCCCACACACATGAATACTGCACTTTGGGGCCACACTGTGTGTATGTGTGCCTGGTAACAGCGGCAGTGGCAACTAAGTGATTAGGTAACTTTCTTGACTTTTGGATGATGTAAACTATTTCAGTGTCTGAAACATTCTCCATTGTGCTCAATCATTTTAAGTTAAATTGGGCATGAACTTAAATCTGGGATGGAGTGGAGGAGGAGATCAACTTACCATCACTTTGTTACTTAAAATAATGAGTTCTAATTGATCAGAGGAAGACCAGATTAAAAAAAGATACATCTAAACCATAGGTTGGAGGTGGGGAGGTGGCCTTATTATTACCCTCATTTTATTGATTAGAATGGAGGCCCCAAAGCATACAGAACTAGCCCTAGGCTGAAGAAGGAATCAGTGTAAATTTTTCCCCAGCTTTATTGAGGTATGACTGACAAATAAAAATTATATATATGTAAGGTGTACTATATAATGATTTGATACAGGTATACATTAGGAAATGACTACCACAATCAAGCTAATTAACATATCTATCACTTCACATAGTTACCTTTGGCTGTTGTTGTAGTTAGAATACTTAAGATCTACTCTCTTAGCAAATTTCAAGTATGCAACACATCGTTATTAACTATAGTTACCATGCTGTACATTAGATCTCCTGAGTTTATTCACTTTATAAATGAAAGTTTGTACCCTTTGCCCAACATTTCCCCAGTCTGCCCACCCATCCCCACCCCCATTCCCTATTGATCACCATTGTACTCTTCTGTTTTTATGAGTTCAACTTATTTAGATTCACATATAAGTGAGATCATGCAATATCTGTCTTTCTGTGCCTGGCTTATTTCATTCAGCCGAGGTTCATCCATGTTGTTGCAAATGACAGGATTTCTTTACTTTCTGAAGGGTGGATAATATTCCATTGTATATACATGTATAGCACATTTTCTTTATTCATTCATCCATCCAAAGGCACTTAAGTTGTTACCATATCTTGGCTATTGTGAATAATGTTGCACTAAACATGGGAGTGCAAATATCTCTTCAAGATACTGATTTCCGGCCGGGCGCGGTGGCTCACGCCTGTAATCCTAGCACTCTGGGAGGCCGAGGCGGGTGGATCGCTCAAGGTCAGGAGTTCGAAACCAGCCTGAGCAAGAGTGAGACCCCATCTCTACTAAAAATAGAAACAAATTAATTGGCCAACTAAAAATATATATAGAAAAAAATTAGCCGGGCATGGTGGTGCATGCCTGTAGTCCCAGCTACTTGGGAGGCTGAGGCAGAAGGATCGCTTGAGCCCAGGAGTTTGAGGTTGCTGTGAGCTAGGCTGATGCCACGGCACTCACTCTAGCCTGGGCAGCAGAGTGAGACAGACTCTGTCTCAAAAAAAAAAAAAAAAGATACTGATTTCCTTTCTTTTGGATATATACTCAGAAGTGGGATTGCTGGATCATATGGTAGTTTTATTTTTGACTTTTTGAGGAACCTCTATACTATTTTCCATAATGGTTGTACCAATTTATATTCCCATCAACACTGTACAAGAATTTCCTTTTCTCCACATCCTTGCCAAGACTTGTTATCTAACAGGTGTGAGGTGGTATCTCATTGTGGTTTTGATTTGCATTTCCCTAAGGATTAATGATGTTGAACACTTCTATATATACTTGTTGGCCACTTGTATGTCTTTGAAAAAATGTCTATCAGGTCCTTTGCCCATTTTTAAATCAGGTTATTTGATTTTTTTGATATTGAGTTGTATGTGTTTCTTATATATTTTGGTTATTAATGACTTATTGAACATACAGTTTGCAAGTATCTTCTTCTATTCCTTAAGTTGCCTTCTCATTTTTTTTGATTGTTTCCTTTACTTTTTAATTTGATATAGTCCCACTTGTTTATTTTGCTTTTTTTCCCATGCTTTTGGTGTCATATCCAAAAAATCATTGGTAAGATCGTCTTAAGGAGGTTTTCCCCTATGTTTTCTTTTAGGAGTTTTACAGTTTCAAGTCTTGCATTTAAGTGTTTAATCCATTTTGAGTTTATTTTTATCTATGGTGTAAGATAAGGGTCCAATTTCATTCTTTTCCAAGTGGATATCCAGTTTTCCCAACACTATCTATTATTTTTATTGATACATAATATTTTTACATATTTATAGGGTACACATGATATATTTTACATACAAAGAATGTGTAATGATCAAGTCAGGGCATTCAGGATATCCATCACCTCAAGCATTATCATTTTGATGTGCTGAGAAAATTTCAAGTCCTCGTTTCTAGCTTTTTTGATATATATATGTGTGTGTGTATATAAAATGCATTCTTGTTAATGATAGTTGCCCAACGCCATTGAAAATACTGTACTTTCCCCATTGTGTATTCTTGGCAACTTTGTCAAAAGTTAGTTGACCATATATATTTATTTCTGGGCTCGCTATTCCGTTCCATTAGTCTGTGTCTCTTTTTATGCCAGTCCCAAATTGTTTTGATTACGATAGCTTTGTAATATAATTTGAAATCGGGAAGTGTGATGCCTCCAGCTTTGTTCTTCTTTCTCAAGATTGCTTTAGCTATTTGGGGTCTTTCATGGTTACACCTGAATTTTAGTATCATTTTTTCTATTTCTGTGAAAAATGTCATGGAAATTTTGATGGGGATTGCATTACATCTATAGATCACTTTGGGTAGAATGGACATTTTAACAATATTAATTCTTCCAATCTATGAACATTGGATATCTTTCCACTTACTTTTGTCTTCTTCAATTTATTTCATCAGCATTTTATCACTTTCAGTGTACAGATCTTTTACCTCCTTGGTTACATTTATTCTAAGTATTTTAATTTTTCATGCTATTGAAAATGGGAACAGTTTCATAATTTCCTTTTCAGGTAGTTTGTCATTAGTACATAAAAACACTACTGACTTTCATATGTTAATTTTGTATCCTTCAACTTTACTAAATTCATTTATTAGTTCTAACAGTTTTTTGGTGGAGCCTTTTAGCGCTTTCTATGTATAAGATCATGTCATCAGCAAACAGAGAGAATTTAATTTCTTTCTTTCTGATTTGATGTCTTTTACTTTTTTTTGTTGTTGTTATTGCTGTTTAATTGCTCTGGCTAGGACTTCTAGTAGTATGTTAAATATATGTGGTGAGAGTGGGTATCCTTGTCTTCTTTCTTGTTCCTGATCTTAGAGAAAAATCCTTCATCTTTTCATTGTTGAATATGATGTTAGCTGTGAGCTTGTCATATATGGCCTTTACTATGTTAAGGTACGCTCCACCTATATCTAATTTGTTGAGAGTTTTTATCATGAAAATATGTTAAATTTTATCAAATGCTTTTTTGAAATCTAGTGAGATAATCACGATTTTTATCCTTCATTCTGTTAATGTGGTGTATCACATTTATTGATTTCTTTATGTTGCACCATCCTTGTGTCTCAGGGATAAAGCCCCCTTTTAATGTGCCATTGAATTTAGTTTGCCAGTATTTTATTGAGGATTTTTGCATCTATGTTCATCAGACATATGGGCCTGTAATTGTCTTCTCTTGTAGTGTCTTTGTCTCGCTTTGGTATCAGTGTAGTGCTGGTCTTGTACAATGAGTTTGGAGGTGTTCCCTTCTCTTCATCTTTTTGGAATAGTTTGAGAATGATTGGCATTAATTCTTCTTTAAATGTTTGGTAGAATTCACCTATGAAGGCACCTGGTCCTAGGCTTTTCTCTGTTAGGAGATTTTTGATTACTGATTGCTATGGTTCAAATGTGTCCCCTCTAAAATTCAGGTGTTGCCAATATGATAGTATTAAGAGGTGAGACCTATAAGAGTTGTTTAGGCCATAAGGGTTTCTGCCTTAGGAATGGAATTAAGGACCTTATATTGATAAAAGAGGCTTCATGTAGTGTTTGGTCTTTTGCCCTTCTTTTTTCTACCATGTCAGGACATAGCATTCCTCCCCTCTGGGGGATGCAGCCTTCACCAGACAACTGAACCTGCTGGCGTCTGGATCTTGGACTTCCCAGCCTCCAAAATGGTGAGAAATAAGTTTCTGTTCTTTATAATCACCCAGTCTCAGATATTTTGTTATAGCAGCAGCAGCACAAAACATACTACAATACTAATTTAATTTCCTTAAGTCAATCTCCTTACTCCTTATTGATCTGTTTGGATTTTCTATTGCTTCATTATTCAGTCTGGATAGGTTGTATGTTTCTAGGAATTTGTCCATATTTTTCTAGGTTATCCAATTTGTTGGCATAATCGTTCATTGTAAATTCTTATGATACTTTGTATTTCTGTGATACCAGTTGTAATGTCTTATCTTTAATTTCTGATTTTATTTATTGGAGTCATCTCTCTTTTTTTCTTAGTCTAGCTAAAGGCCTACCAATTTTATCTTTTCAGACAATCAGCTTTTAGCTTCATCAATCTTTTCTATTTTTTTAATCTAAATTTCATTTATTTCTACTCTAATCTTTGTTATTTACTTCCTTCTACTATGTTGGCTTAGTTTGTTTTTTTCTAGTTCTATGAGATATAAAGTTAGGTTGTTTATTTGAGATATTTCTTTTTTCTTAATGTAGGTATTTATTGCTATAAAATTCCTTCTAATAATTGCTTTTCTGCATTCCATAGGTTTTGGTATGATGTGCTTCATTTTTGTTTGTCTCAAGATATTTTTTTGATTTCTCTTTTTGATTTATTCTTTAGCTATTAGTTATTCAGGAATGTGTTAATTCCCATATATCTATGAATTTTCCAGTTTTCCTCATGTTATTGATGTCTAGTTTTACACTGTTATGGTCAGAAAAGATACTTGATATAACTTCAACCTTCTTAAATTTGGTAAGACTTGCTTTGTGGTCTAATATATGATCTATCCTGGAGATTGTTTTGTGTGTGCTTGTGAAGGATGTATATTCTGCTGCTTTTGGATAGAATGTTCTGTATATGTCTCTTAGGTCCATTTGTTCTAAAATGTAGAGCAAGCAAAATAAGCAAAAAGTTTCCTTTTTGATTATTTATCTAGATGATATATTCATTGTGGAAGGTGGGGTATTTAATTACCCTACTATTGTACTGAGGTCTATTTCTCCCCTCACATCTGTTAATATTTACTTTATATAGTTAGGTGCTTCAATGTTGGGTATATATATATATATATATATTTACAAATGTTATATTCTCTTGAGGAATTGTTCCCTTTATTATTATATAATGACCTTTGTCTCTTGTTATAGTGTTTGACTTAAAGTCATAGGGCAAGGGAGTCTCTCTTGGCACTGAGCTGTGCCACCTTGGGGAAAGGGAACATAATTAAAATAACACTGCTCTTCTTATCCTCTTCAATGTGTCTATTCTTGGATTCTTTTGCTTCAAGAGTGGCTGGAACTTCTCCACTGGACTCCTGAACTCCCATAAAGTACTCTTGTCTGTGAGTGGTTGTCAAAATCAGTGCACTGTTGGAAGATGATGGTAGAAAACAACTATTCCATTATCTTGCTGATGTCACTCCCTTGGACATTCAGTGTGAATTAATTCAAATCAGGAACTACTTTCTGTGTCCCGTACCCCACTTCCCACTCCCAAAGCCTTTGGTCAGTGAGGACACTGTCCAAATTTGTGTTTCTGGGATGATTAATTTTTTTAAAACTAATCAAAATGTGAAAGAAAAGTTTAAGGGCGTGGATGCTTTTTTTACATTTTTTTGTTGAAAGTCTCCATGTACTAAAAAAAGGATTATCCAGGTTGTCAGAAATTTTATTGACAAAAAGTTATTAGTCTTAAGCAATGGATTCCAGGAACTATAGATGAGTTCTTAATGGCAGATTGAGGAATGTTTATATCAAGCTGTGGCTTGGGGCATTTTCCAGCACATAATTCAATAGACACATTTGATTTCCATTGACTATTAGCACAAGAAATAGTGTTGTAAATCAGGCTTGTTATGCAAGAAGTTCAATAGTTCCTGATAAAAACGTATACGTTCATGCAGTCTAGAAGATCCACATGCTACCAGAACATTGCCCCTGGTTATTTTTATTCTCTAGCTAGAGACGGGTGTCAGATAGCTCTTCTGTAGCAATGGCTCTGTGCAAGAGATACCTAAGACCTCTCCTAAGCATCACACTGTCTTTTCTAGAGCTGATCTTACCCTCTTCAGTGAGATTTAAAGCCAACCATAATCTATCTCAGTGTTTGCAAGAGCTGGACTGCAAATGACCTCAGTTAGGGATGGGTTCCTCAGGCATCCCCAGATTGCAGCACATCCCTTCCTTTTAGAAACAGGCATGTAAACTAAGATCAACCAGACAACTTCTAGGAGATAAGAGTGGCAGTAGCAGAAATGAGGGGCCAAACTGGACTGGTTAAGCTTTGTGTCTCTCTTCTCTCACCAATGGAAACATTGAGTGAGTGCTTACCATGTGCCAAACACTTCTGTCTTACTCCATGAGTCATCTACCATGATTCCCATTTTATAGATAAGGAAAACAGAGGCTCCCGGATTCTGTACACTTACCACACTTTATATATTTGGAAGTTTATTTTAAAAAAATGTTTCATGCTGGGAGCAAAGAGGTGCAACGTTGGAACTGATAGCTAAAATGAATTTTTATATGGTCTGTGAATGTCATCTAACCTTACTGTTCCTGAGTCCCTCATGAAAATGTAGATTAATCAGTTCTTCTATTAGAGGAGTGGCAGCCAGAGGAAGATGGTCCAACACAGTGTCATTAATTAATATGTTTCTGTACCCTCATGGGGAACAGAATCAGCTTAAGGACACATAGTCAATCCTCCTATTAGAATGGATCAGGGAAACCACTTGAGGCCTGAACATTCCTTTCTGGCATAAAGGTGGATGCTTGTGAATGGAGCAAAGTGAACCACATGCTCTTAAACTGCTTTGTTTTTTCCCACGGAATTCTGATTCTGTTTGGTTCTTGGGTTTGACAACAAACCTAGACTAAACTAAAACAGCTAGCAAACAAACACAAACCATGTTGTATTCATGAATGTGCATTTAATAGTCCAACACATCCCTCTCCTAGTCACCCCGGAAGTAACCTCACTGTGCCTGATTTTCTGCATGTGGAAAATGGAGATGTATTATTTTCCCTCATCTGCCCTGGAGGTATGGTGAGAGGATTATTGAGACAATAGCCATAAAGCTATTTGAGCTTCTTACCTAAAGGTGCTACTGAAATACAAATTATTATTAGCATTACCATTGTTATGTGGTTTAAAACTTCAATATGAAAAGCAGGTTATATAGATCAGTGTGTCAGCATCCTGCATAATTTAAGTTCAATTTGAAGTTGGTTGTCTTTGCATGCTCAGGCCCTATATTAAAGCATTCTTTTGATGAAAGCACATTCAGGGGGCCAGATGTAGTCACCCTGCAAGAAGAATAATGAGGGTACAAGAACAGACACGCACGGTAACACCTGTGGAGAATGGATGTTTGAGCTCTTATTTCTTTAATGCATGTTTATATTACAAAGTCCCATCACAGTGAAGATGTGGGACTCTTACAAGTCTTTATTAAATGCTTAATAAACAGACTATGTGACCTGAGACCAGCTGGAAACAGACACTGAAATTCTGCTCCGATAAGTGAAGCACTTTGATAGAAATAAAAAATGTGGTATCAGTGAACATCATTTCTTAGGGACAAATGTGATATTTCTAGTCATTTAAGACCTTGTCCATGGGTTTGATCCTTAGGAGGCACCCTGGTGTACAGGCAAGAGCGTGGGCTCTGGAATCAGACATGCCTGGATTTATTTATTAGCTGTAGGACCTCGGGCACCTCGGTTTCCACCTATAAAATGGGGACAATAAAACCCACCTCAAAGGTTGTTGTGAAGATCACATAATGTGATGTGTGTAAAGGAACCAGCACCAGAGTAAGCACTCGTTAAAGGTTATTCCTGTTCCCTGCTGTTTGGCACGTTTCAAGCCTCTACATTGTTCTTCAAATACAATTAATACACTGGCATTTTATAAAAACCTATGTACAAATACCTGAATCTAAACACTGGGCAACCCAGAGGTGACTTTCTTTTCTACAGATAGCTTACTAAAAAGATATACTGTAATATTTCTGCAATTAGAATAGGCCCATTCAGAATAGGCCAATTAGAACAATCCCCACTTCAAAACTAATCTGGTGATTTGCCACGAAATGAATTCTAGAATATTCCCAATTTGTATCTAAATTCCCAGGGATACCATTTTGCAGGCTTGAATTCATAGACAGTTTAATTCTCCCGACAATCTTTTTGCAAGACTATTCCTCTGAGTCCTGAGAGCACTCTAATTATTTTCTCTTAGAGCACAGAGGTCTTGTGCAATTAACTGCTGCCTTCATTCGATTAGATGTCCCTGCATTTTAAAATGCATTTTAAGGTCCATCTAGAAAAAAAGACCAAAAAATGGCATGAAAATTGGGGTGGGGTGGGGAAAGTTTGAAAGTCTGGCATATTGCCCTGCATCCCAGGCCCCAGCCTCTGTACAGGAAATGTTCCCGGCCATGCTGCAGCCTTGGTTGAGGCCACAGACTTTTGCAGCAATTAGAGCTGATGGAGGTGAGGCCCCTCACCTCTCTGGCAATTATGAGCCCATGGTAATAAAATAAACACACACAGCCACTGTCCTCTATAAGATTTTTCTTGCTTGAGGGTTACAGGAGCAATACTGAGAGCCTTGATAGTAGCAGTTACCAGTGTCGGGGCTGGAACTAGGTTGGTACTTTTTGTCATTCACTCAGGGGCCCTGGATGGGCTAGATTCATGCATAACACCAGGCACCTGCTCTCAGGTACTGGAAGGAGTTTGGCTTAGTTGGCAAGAGGAGCAGAGAGAGGGAAAAGAGGAAAGAGGCTATTGAGATGGAGTCAGTGAAATGGCCCTTGAAATATACTCTACTCAGAATATCTTGAGAAGCCATGAAAACTATGGTGGGGATGGGGGAACACGGTCATTTATACTAATCCTGGCTGGGGTCCTCATTTATTATATTACCTCCGGACTGTCACCATTAATTTTTCTTTTCTTTGCAAAGAGGCCAGTACATTTTTTAAAGAATTAAAACAACAACAGATGAAATTCAAGTGGCTTTAAAACATACTTAGCATGCTAGTTCTGGAATTTAATTTCTGGGTACTTTAAAAAAGGACAGACATTTTTGAAGAATTTTGAAATGTTGAAAATGACATTAATTTAGAAAAGATAAAAAGAGTGATTATACACAACCCATTTTATACTAAACAGGATTAATATTATTCTAAAAACTGTATAAATATGTTAATAACATGGATGCAAATGTGTATAACATAATACCAAGTAAATATAATTCTCTAGAAATTTCTTACTGAAATATAACAAGAAATTTTTAGAAACTTTTACTTCTTCTGTGATGCAGAAACATGTCCAGTCAACACAAATAACTAAGGAGGAGAATTGCTTTGCTCTCATGCTATTTTTAACACCTAAATTCCTTGTTTGGGTTTTTTCATGCAAGTACAAATGGTTTCTGTGAATAGTTCTTTGCAAGCCTGCCTGTTTTAATCAGAATGCTTGTGCAAAGCATAAACTTAGCTGTATCAAACCAAGGCAAAACACCATATAGACACTCTGAGAGTAATTTGTTTGATGTGGACGCTAAGCAACTACAAACCCTAACATAAAGCACATTGCTCTCCATGCTTTGCAAGGAAAGGACTAGCATTTCGGGAGTACTCTATGTTTATTTCTCAAGAAATAAAAGGAATAAAATGGCCACTTTTGTAAGTCTGGACATATTTACAGCGTTGCTTTATTTTCTTAAAGCATAACAGCATCCATTCATCACTTGAGAGTAACAAAGCAGTAACCTGATAGATGACAAATACTACGAGCCTAATGGCTGATGTCCATTACCGATGGATCTCGCTCGCTCTTTGGAAGAGACTGGCACTGAAGGATTGCTGAGCAAACAGAACACCTGAAAAAACCTGCAGTCTACCGTCTGTCATCAGGGCTCTGATCGGGGCTATGATCGAGGGCATTATCCGAAAACGGCAGCTCTTATCTGAAGCTGCAAACTGCTGCCACTGCCAACAATTCTCAACAAAGAATGGTGGTCATGGAAGGTTGAGCCACCGAGGCAGGCAGCTGAGGACACCATCTCTCCACAGCCCACCCCCTTTATGGATCACTTGAGCCCAAGCACCACACCACCCTTTCATCGTGGATAATCACAGCAACTAAGGACAGGCATTCAGGATCTGTGCATGCTGAAAAACAAAAAGGCTTCAGATATTCTCTTGTAATACTATAAAATATTTAGCATTTACATTGCATCTTTTGATTTCACTACCAAGTAAGGAATGTGTCTGTACGTATGTTTACAGTTCTGATGGAAATCTTTGGATTCTGTCGATATTGAAAGTATGTGCTTGGCTGTCATCTATCTGTCTTCTCCTTTGCTAAGAGGACCTCATATTCCAGGGAACTAAACTTGTCTTACTGGTTTGGCTCTCATGAAAAGTAAGTCATCGCTTTCTCTCTAGTGATTTTACTAACCTAGAAAAGATCAGTTTTCCAACCATCAGGGTGTATGGCTTAATGGACTTGTCAAATTTATAAATTCCAGGTGAAAGGATTTTTGTAGATTTGGTTTTACTCATTTTTACTGTGTCTGCAATCAAATAAAATATCTCAGATTTCCCAGGGAAAAAAAAACTTATTTACCTAATGTCTCTGTTGTCTTTGTACATGCATTTTATTTCAATTATGCATTAACATTTGACTATTTAACAATGTCCACTTAATTTCATTTATGGGCAACTAAGTAAAATATATACAAATATTAACTTTATGATAGAAATAAAAAACTTTACAGGGAGTTTAATTACTTGAAGTTAACAGTGACATTGCATTACTAGGATAATTTCTCATAAATAAATGCAGTGAAATGAATTATATAAGTCATTTCATGCTTGAATTTCTTTTTTTTTTTTTTTTGATGTTTGAATTTCTGCTATGGAGAATATAGTTTTCCTTAAAGTATTTCATAGATTTTTTTTTTTTTTTTTTGTGGCAAGGGGGAGAAAAGCACTTATTTTCAGGGAAAAAAAAGGACAAAGATTGAAGAAAGAACATGCCATTCCTTTTTAAGAAAATCACTGGTAGTTTGAGATACTTATATATTTAAGGTGGTGATTATGCTTTTATTTTGCTAGCACTTTTCTCTTCTAAAAATTCAGTTACGTCAATCTTCCTCAAACAAAACAGGCAGCATTCACTATATCCTATATCTGTCAGCCAGCACACACACACTCAGGCAACGTAGAATAAAAATAAAATATTAAGAGAAATATAAAAATCTAAAAAAAAAGACAGAAAAATATTTATCTCGCCCATATAAAAATTAATGTTCTTACTGTAGTTAGATTTATAAATATTTTTTCTAGTGAAGAAGAGTACTACAGCAAAATCGGTAATTGATAAAAAGAGAAAGGTATGCACAGAGTACTGGTAGGAAGCTTTCAACATGAGATTTGCAGGCTTCATGGAATAGCATGTAATATGTATCGGCCCCAGCATCTAAATTTCCTTTCTGAAACGTGCTGCATCTTAGATATAAGTATATTTACAGTGATAATACAAAAGCAATAAGTAGAAATAATAATTATTTACTAGCTCAAAATAAATCATCATCAAAGCTTCAGATCTGTGCAGAAATTTCCATTAGTTCTAATCTTAATTTTTGAGAGTCGGTGCATTATCCCATTTAAGTCTGTAAATCACCCTTATCTTTTCTTCCACCTTCAAAATTCTGCAAGGTAAAATGCTGAATGATCGAGTTACTCTGCTTTAGGTCATAAAAAAATTATGGATTCAGCATTGTGAATTCACGAAATTCTTTTGCACATGATCCTATATTGGATAAATACTCAAAATGTCTCTGTTCTTCTCATACTATTTAAACAGTTCTCATAGTTGACTCAATTGTGGATTATGAGAAATTTTGTTCTCCAAATGCCTGCAACACTTTTGAGGGTGTAAAAATAAGTCCTCTGTTAGAGGAGCTAAAAAATAATGGGATTTTCAAAATCTGGTTTAAGATGAAAGGTTAGCTAGCACACAGTTGAGCAGTGATGATTGCTCTATGTTTTGAAAAATAAACTTTTCAAATCAGGAATCTGGGAAAGTCAGACTATTATAAAACTACATATATCACAGCGTCACAGTACTAGAAACAAGGGGGTGTGTGAAGCCAAAATCTCTATTACATTTTTCAAATTATTTTAGTAATAAAAGGAACATGGTATATATCAATTTTCATTTAAAAGTAGAGTACAAAATTAAATGCAGCAAAAAGATCCATCTTTGTTTATTATGTCAAAATACAGCAAGAAATTAGTGAATATAAGCAACAGCTACAGGCTTTCAAACTGCAGTTTATGCCTATATTAGAATGGCTACTCTAACGATCTCTAGAATATTTCAAGAAGAATCCTCTCAGAATTATTTAAATCTAAAATTTTTAGAGAGAAAATTATGCGAAGCTGCTAATTAATTAAAAAGTATTAATAAACATCTTTTTCAAACTAAAGTAGTCCTACTAGGCAACACTTTATAAATGCATATATTACTTTACATTTAACTTAAAACCACACCACTAAATCACCTTTCACAGGAGAGCATTCTGCCCTTTACCATTAATATTCTTATTCACCACTTATTTACTTCCTCCACCTAAACAAAAACACCTTACCTGCTTTTTAAAGTAAAGAAATTTCTCCTGCAAACCTGAGAGAAAACTTCTAGGTTTTTGTAACTAATGTCTATGAAGAAAAACCTGGCTTAATTATAGTTCTTAGCTCCACCAGCAGCCATTTTAAACAGAAAACTGGTTTAGTTGTGTTGACAATCACATTTTAAACTGATTCTTTCCAGATGAAAAGATACTTTTTCAAACAATGTAATAAAAATGTAAACTCAGCTGTTTCACAGACATAAAAGTGATTTATATCACATGTACTGTGCTCATGGAGTTTTTCTTCTTATACAATGGAAGTTTTATTTTAAGGAAAAGTTAATAATTAACAGCTAGGAAAATCCCACAATGCAAAGAAGCCAGCTATACGGGATTAACCACCCCCCTTTGCTCTCCCACAAAAATCAGCCAATAAACCTGGTGAGAAAACGATGTGATATTTGAAAATTAAAAAGAGTCAACATTGGGATGGTTCTTACCTTTGGTGGGGATGGGGCACAACAGATTGGAAGGAGGCACCAGGAGGCTTCTGGGAGGTAAAAATATTTCGTGTCTTGGTCTGAGTGCTGGATACATGGGCACTTTTCTAGCTTGTGAAAATTCACTGAACTGTACACTTATGTGTACTTTTCTGTATTACACAATACTTCGATTAAAAGTTGGGTTTTTAAAAATGATGGTATGAAAAATTTTTTAGTGTTACCAGATAAAGTGCTCTCTTTTTTATAAATACGCTGCGGTATAGTTGGACCAACAACTATTTCCCCACAGAACTGTATGACTAGAGGACTTAAAATTATGTCAGTGGCTCATGTGATGGGTCCCATGCTGGTCCTAAAGAAGGAGACAATAGGGGGATATTTTACATTTAGGAGAGAGAGAGGTGAGGGAGAGAGAGAAAAGAGTATCTATATCTGAGCTCTCGTATCTTAAATCTTTACAAAAATCACGATCCTTTTGAAGAGACTTTAACAGAGGCCTGTAAAATTCATGTTTCTAGCAGCATTTGTGGAAGGCTGTGAATCTGTATTCTACACATCCAGTTCCCAATTATTCCTGTTAATGGGAGGCAGACCACATGGGTAATTGAAAACTCACAGTCAAGAGCTGTAACGTACCCCTCCCCCATCAAGATGTTGGCCCAAGTATTAAATAAATAGAAAAATTGGTTTGTGATCAAGTTGCTAATAAACTGTGAAATGTCCAAAGTGTAGGCAATGGCAGGGTATGCAAAGGACACCATCCAACTAATGATCCCTGAAACATCTAGAATTGGACATTACATGGATACTTTTATGTAGGAAAACCTTAATTTATACATTTACTCTGTAAATTTTGTTATTTAAAACTCTAAAGTTTAATCCATCAGCACAAAAACATTTACTACTTCCATTTTCTCCATATCATATTTCCTCTCTCATTAAAAAAATTAAAACATAATTTGTAGGATTAATTTTTGGTATCACACATTCTGAAAGAGTACTCAGGTGCCTGACACCATCAGGAGTTCCATCAAGGAAAAATATTTTTACAATTATCACATGTTATACCCCACATCTTAAAAGCAGTCTTCTCCAATTCTCTCTTTCTAAAACTCCTCTTTCTGGTTCTTAATTGCTAATCTTCACCTTCCTCTAGTGCGCTTACCCTCACCCTCTGAAATGGTATCTTCTACTGGCATTACATTTTTTGGATTTTTTTCCTAATCCAAGTAAAATAAAAAAAATCATCTTTAAGCATGCACATATATACACATATTTTGTGCAATCAAAACTATAAGGTCTGACCACAAACAGTCAAAATATAGGCGGAGATAGTGTGATCTGATTATCTCTCTACACTGTGAGGGAAATGCAACAGAATTTCCTTATAATTTAAAATCTGCCAATCAGCTATTTACTGAGAGAAAATAGAGGTAGGATGCGGGGGTCGGGGGGACAAGGATAGAACAGACAGATAAGCCAACTGTTTTTGTTCCTACCTAAGTCATCAATGGGAAAATCTGAATTCATAGAACAAATGGAAGAACTTCTGGTTCACACTCTAAGCAGTGAGGAAATGTGGAGGAGGGAGCTAACGTGCTATTCTGTACTGCACAATCCTCCACCAGCAGAAGCAGCCTCTACCATAACCCTTCACCCCCCCGTCCCTCCCAAAAAAGACACACACAAAAACCCCCAGCACGAATACCATGATGGTCTCATGCACGTCATGTTATTTGCAGTTAGGAGTTAAAGAGAAGGATGAGCACAATTATATGATGAACCCAAAGTTAATGGACCAAATGTTTTCAAAGTTACTTGTGTACATCCCCAGGGTCAAATTCAATCCTCAGAAATCCACGTGCAGTTTCCATAGAAATAACTATAAACACCAAGCAGGGAAAAATAGCTGCAGTCAGTCTTTTTCTCTGTATTGACATATGGCCTTTATTCTCTTCTGGCTTTATCTTTTGAATGGCAAGTTTTGGCTTGGTTCTATTTATACAATGGAACTTCATCAACTCACATACACCTTCAAGAGACCCAGAGTAAAATACTCATTGTGGAGATCAGTAAAGAAGTAGAAAAAAACTTGGCAAGAAGAAGCAAATCAAAGAAGTTCACAAAACACATTTATTTTATTGGGCTATGAAAAGATTACACACTTGGAAAGTGAATATGATGTTAACTCAAAGGAAAATAAATAGTTAATAGAGATGAAGTTGTCAATCAGCAAGAATTAAGGCAAATGCATTAAAAAAAGATCTGTGGTGAAGGTTGGTGTGGGTAAAAATACCACGCAGGCAATGAACACATACGATCAGAGGCAGGTGCACGGAGTGTTACCAAGGGAGCAGAAATGACTAAAAAGGTGTTTCCTAGTTAGTGATATTCACTTTTTTAGTTCTCTCAAAGAGTGTTTTCATTTCCTCAAAAGAAGGGGAAAAATTAACCCTCACTTTCAATAAAATTTTAATAAAATGAATGGCCATGAGTCTTTAATAGACACACAACACCAATATGTAATACTGGTTTCAGACTGAAACAGGATTAGAAAATATGATTATGTAATAAATCAAACATTTAATTGTAAAGCTGTATATGGATGATGTATATAAACATCCCAGTAAAATAAGACTCTTGTCCAAGGAATAAAAATTGAAGGTTTGTTTATGTTAATGGCTCAGTGCATATATGAAATTGATTCAAAAATCAACAATATAAAAATCTCATAAATTTCAAGTAATTCAAATTTTACTTGCAGCATAAATTTATGGATTGACTCCATTTGTTTTTATTATGCTTTTATTATTGGGGTGCCACTAAAACATTCCAGTGAAACTTTGTGAATTAAGGGAAAATGAGGAAATTCCCAGACCACCATAATAGGACAATAGATATTATAATAACCTTAAAAATACAGTAAGAAAATAATCTATTTAAAGTGCTCTTTTTATTATGGGGGCTTTGGAGAAATTTTCTCTTTAAAAAACAAAATTAGAATGTGAAATTTAAATGTTGCTGAGTGGTATATAGTTTAAAATGATTTTAACTTTGTTGTTAAGGCTGTAAGGATCATAAATAAAGTGTTCCAATTGGTCAATTTTGAGTTCCAAGTAAACCAATCCATTCTGAGCAGAATGTTGTTAGGACAGAGTGTTAACGACATGATTCTTTAGATTGACTTCTGAAGTCCAGTTTCTCCAGGTGGGAGTGCAGTGTGTGTACCTGGCTCTACAATCCTGCTTGTCTAACAGATACTAACAGGTCTAGATGTCTTAAAAGAAAGTGTAAAATAAAATGTCAATCACTTAGACTTGGTGTGTTGCTAGAGGTTTTTGTGTTTGGCTTTAAAAGAAGAATGGATTTATAAGAGGTTACTCGTAACCTCTAGATTTTTAATCATAGAAGCCCAAGGCTGAGGAAGAGTTTATTTCTAATACTGGGGCAGGTATGGAGCCCAGACTGACAGCGTGCCTCTGTGAAGCACCTGCACGGTGTGACTTACAGGCCCTAACGAAGCCCTCAGTCCTTCTTGGGATGACAGGCAGGAGCTAACTATTTGCCAGGCTGAGGCTCCTGTCACTATCTCAGAGGAGGAGCCAGGAATCAAATCCATAGAATGAGTCTGAGAATCATGTCAGTACTATAACCTGTGCCTGAAATGTAATAGGCAGTTCAAGCAGACAGCTTGGGGAGGCAAAGAAGGTGGCGAATTCAGGTGCAGCGCCGTATGTGTATAACCTTCCCAGAACAAGTATAACCTAAATGCCAACACAGCATAGTCATAGGGAATGTGATAAAGGACAACCATGGTGTCTGATTGAGGGATGAGACGCCTTCCTTTATATATTAAGAAAGTGAAGGGTTGCACAGTAGAAATTAGAAGAAGGGCCCACAAGTCTCTAACTTATGACTCTCAAGAAGAAGCAACAAGTTGATACTCTAGGAACAAAGTGAAAATTGCATAGACACCATAATTGCCAATTTACTAGCCTCTGCAGGTCAAGGCATTATAATGCTTTACAATACAAGCAGTCATCACATCATGAACATGACATGGAAAGGAATTAAGAATAAATTAAATCTATTGAGGAATAAATCACATGTCCCACTTAGTAAATAAAAAAAGATAGTATGGCAGTTTTCTCTTTTTTTTAAAAAAAGGACCAAATCTATCTTTAAGCAGAGTTAAACACTTTAATATAGTTTGGTTCACAAACATTTGTTGAATTCCATCTAAGATTTAGTCATTCTCTTGGGTCACAGGTACACCAAGTTACGTATTATAGGATCCTGACCCTTGGAGAGCTCATTATTGCCTTGCAGTGACTTGCAATTAGCTTTAGATGCACACTGGTATAAAATTCCTTGATAAAACTACCTCTCAGTGGCTGCAAGATTCTGACATTTCCAGACTGTTTGGTCTATTTACATGTACAATACGCAGCACACTTTCACAAAAACCTACTCACATTCATGGGATATTTAGTTCCAGTGATGAAATAGAGAACTGAGCTATCTAAATGTCCCCGCATCAGCTTTGTGAGGAGACAGTCTCTTCAAAGGGAAAGAGCCCATGCACTTTACTTAACTGCCTCGGGGCACTGGACTCAGCTAGTAAACCTGGTTTCCTGCAACCATTCCTTAGTGACCTTTAACAAGTTGCCTATTTTTTTCCTCCCACTTATTTTACTCAGTGGAAAATAGGACCATGAGAGGGGTTGGGTGGAGGAATGGGGTAAAAGGAGAAGTAGTAATAGCTGACCTGAACATTGCTAGGATGTATTCAATGATGTATAAAACTGTCTAATTTTTGGAAGAAAGATGTTAGAAAAAGAATTATTAGTGGATATTGTAACTAGCATCAAATTAAAAATATTAAAGTCAAGCACTGTTAATCTAACAATAGTTTAACTATCTTCAATAGTTGGATTAACTCTTTTCAAACGAGTAAAATTTCCACTTTAGAAAGACATATTTTTTAAGACTTTTCAAATGTCTCATTCAAAATAAAGACGACAATCTAATGCCATGGATACTTGGCCAAAGTCAAAAGAGAAAAAAAATGACCCCTTAACCGTTTAAAAACAGTTTTAGAACAGTTCAAAATAAATTCTGGTTCAATGTCACTAATCATCAGGGAAATGCAAATTAAAACCACAGTTTTAAGAAACATCACCTTACCTCTGTTACAATGGCTTTTATTAAAAAGTCCAAAAACAATAGATGCTGGTGTGGATGCAGAGAGAAAGAAATTCTTATACACTGTTGGTGGGATTGTAAATTAGTACAAGCTCTATGGAAAACAGCATGGAGATTCCTCAAAGAACTAAAAATAGACCTACCATTTGATCCAGCAATCCCACTACTGGGTATTTACCCAAAAGAAAAGAAGTCATTTTATCAAAAAGACACCTGTACACAAATGTCTATTGCAGCACACAGTTCACAATTGCAAAGATGTGGGATCAACCCAAGTGCCCATCAATTCATGAGTGGATTAACAAAATGTGCTATATGTATACCATGGAATACTACTCAGCCATGAAGAAGGATGAATTAATGCCTTTTGCAACAATTTGGATGGAAGTGAAGACCATTATCCTAAGTAAAGTATCTAAAGAATGGAAAAACAAACACCGCATGTACTCGCTAGTAAATTGGAACCGATGAGCACACGTGTGCACAGAGGGAAGTAAACTCAGTGGAAATCAAGTGGGGGGAGGGAGGAGGAGAGGATGGATGAAAACCTACCTAATAGGTACAATAAACACTATCTGAGTGAGGGGCACCCTTATAACCCCGACTCAAGCATTACAAAAGCAATCCATGGAACAAAAGACATTTGTACCCCTGTAATATTTTGAAAATAAAATAAAAGTTCTGCTTCCTACCTCCAACAATGTCTTTTAAAAAAAGCAACAAAACAAAAAAGCATTAAAAAAAATTCCAGGGCTCTTATTATGTATAAGCTATATGGAACAGCAGAAAAAGACAATTTATATTATGAGAAGTGTGGTTTAGATTTTACTTTACTGTTATCTAGAAAGTTTCTATGGCCCATGTAAATTCTATAGCAATGAACCTCTGAACAGTAGCATCTTCCTTTTGAAGGTTTTACTTACTTAAAAACCCCTGTTGTAAAATATAATTTGGGGTAGTGAAGTAGAAGGGAGTGAGCAGTGGGTCAAACTAAGGGAAGACTATTAAAGAAATCAGCACAAAAAGTATTTATGTAGTTGATCCCAAACCTTATTTGAAAAGTCTGAATAGGATGAAAAGGTTTTCTCTATTCAGTAGTTTCACTTAATCCTCAGTCCAAACATTTGCCCCTATAAACATTAGATTATTTTTATGTTAGCTATAAAGCTGTCAGTCCTCAATAAACAGATACACTCCTGGTGGTTTTACCTTTGCTGTCAAAGAATTGTCAATATGTATACTGGCTCTTAAATTAAAACAAACACACAGGAAAAGAAATGTAAAATAGAATCACACAGCAGAGTTTAACAGGAGGCTGTTGAAATCCTAAATAAATGATGGTCCAAATAGTTGACGGTGATCAGAAGTTCAATGTAATGTGATGGAAAGTGGTCAATGCGTTGTCAGCACCTTGGTGTCTCCTAAATGGAATGCTGTAACCTCTCCTATTCAGGTAAGCCAGACCCTTACTTTAGTGTGTCTCAATTAAATTTTATGTCTGATGTGTCCATTTGTCGGAGGAAGAGAGACAAGTTCAATGAAAGGGACACTTTGAAGATTTTTATTTTCTATGGGGACAGTTTACTTCTGTCTGGAAAGTCCCTTCATAGTTTTGGTGGGGTTTTTCCCTGTAATTGAGAATGGTTATACAAGAGGTGTGAAGAGATAAGGAGATATTGAAAATGCAAAGGTATTTTCTAATCGGTGGAATCTCTACCATTTTTGCAATTGCTTTCAAAAGGATTTTTCCACAAAGGCTAAAAGAATCATGTGACTGGAACAATCGTTTGTGCTCAGTCATTTTATTGCAGAATTAAGCGTTCAGAAGGCTAGAACTGAGTCTTTGTTCATGTACCTGGTGTGCTGCCTAACAGAGCACAGGGGCACCCACTAAGTACTATTGCCTTGCTGGGTTATAAGTATTCTTCTAAGGCTGGCAAAGAAAATGACATAAATACAAAACAGACATAGATATCTGTTTTTAGCTGGAATAACGTTCTTTGCCCTTTATCTCCTATATCAAAAAAGCATTGTCAACTTTAGGGAATTGAGTCTTACACCAGAGAAATTAAGGAATACTTAATAATGTGATTGTCCAATATCACAAAGGGAGCTAGCTGTTCATTTTAAGAAATAAAATCAAAAGAGGATATGGGGTACTTACAAATGTGACCTGAGTGAACAAAGAGTTTAAGGAAAAGAGAGCTGAAGGCAAATATATTGGGAATCTTAAGGTCCTGATGAATACTCTCTTTGTTCTCCGTAACAAATATATGATCTTCCCTGCCAAGGTTGAAAGAAAATGGATTTCCCCAAGGAATGCCCCATCGCTGGAGAAGAGATCTGCCATCAAAAGCCATCATGCTTTGAGGAGGTGTAGCAAAAAGATTAAACATCTAAGACAGATGATGGGGTAGAGGAAGGAGTGAGGACAGGGACGTAGAAAAGGTAAAATGCCAGCATCCTGAGAATGAGATCCACAAACATGAAAGGAGGAAATTGAGGGTGTCAAATTTAAACCCATGGTTTGCATCTTGTGGCCCTGAGCAATTTGGAATTTAAAGAGAAAGACGGGACATTCTGTTCACCATGGTGGTGTTTCTTGTATGCCAGACATGCATGACAGAGCCCGTGCCAAAATATATTAAGTAGTGGCCCGTCATCCTGAAGGAACATTTGAAAAAATGTAAAGGTCACATTATAAGAAAAGTTTAGTGCCCTGGCAGATGTCACCAAACAATTTGGTTTCTCAATTTTCCATTCATTTTCTAAAATTTGAAACTAGACACTTAGCCAAAGAGCAGCTTATGTTTTTGTTTTTAAAGTGTATCTTTTAAAATAATATAGAGGTAAAGATCTGGATCCAGATCACCTGGGTTCAAATTTCTACAACTATGAGAAATTGGGCAAGTTATACAAACATTTTGGCCTTCGTTGACTCATCAATAAAATGAAAGAATTGTGGTTCTTCCTCCATAGGGTTGTTGTGAGGACATTAAATGAGTTAATTTAATCAAGTACTTAAAGCACTTAGTAAAGTGCCTGGGGCCTGGTAAGTTGTTAGTATTGTCTCAGTTGCTTAAAATGAGTTTTTAAAAAAATGTTATGATGTCTCTTAATAAAAATATAGGTATTATCATTATTTCCACAATCATTCAATCAACTCAGTATAACATTTAGTACCTACCACTGCACACTAGAAAGATAAAACATGGCTCCTGATATTTCAAGAACTTGCAAGATGATTAACAGGTTGAATGCTGACAATAAACTACGTGGGTTGAAAATCCACCAACTGAATTCTTATTTTCAGTTACAGTACTTTCAAGATTTCTGTTTGAGTTTTTTGTTTTTGTTTTTAACAGATTTCAGATCTCTGGTGTAATTCTCATCTTTCCTTCTACTTTCTTGAATTTATTTATTACAGCTTTTTTAAAAAGTTCCTGCCTGTTAAACATAGAATTATCATATAACCCAGCAATTTCACTTCTTTGTATATACCTAAAAGAATGAAGGACTCAAATAGATATTTGTACACCAATGTTCTTAGCAGCATTATTCACAATAGCCGAAAGGTGAGAGCAACCCAAGTGTCCATTAAACCTGGAGGAATGGATAAACGTGTAATTTATAAATACAACAGGATATTATTCAGCCTTTAAAAGGAAATTATGACACATGCTATAACATGGATGAACCTTAAAGATATTATGTTAAGTAAAATAAGCCAGTCAGTCATAAAAGGACAAATATTGTATAATTCCACTTATAGGAGGTACCTAGAGAGGAATGGAGGTTGCCAGGAGTTTGGGGAGGAAGGTAAGGGAAATGATTGTTTAATAGGAAGAAGTTTGGAAGAGGAAAGAGTTCTGAAGAGGAGTGGCGGTGATGGTTGTACAACATTATGAGTATACTTAGTGCCACTGTAGTGTACAGTTAAAAATGGTTAAAATGATAAATTGTATCTTATATATATTACCAGAGAAAAAATAAAATTTAAAAAAGTCCTTGTCTAGTAATTCCAAAATTTGAATAATTTATTGTCTCTTCTTCTTTTGATATTTGATTAATTGGCCTTTTTTCTTTTAAGATCCTGTAATTTTGTACTGAATGTAGGATGTTGTGCATAAAAATTGAAAAGGCTCTGGATGATGGTATCTGCCACCAAAGAGAAATACACTTTCTCCTAGTAAGCAGATGGATTACAGCAAATCATTTTCACCTTGCTGAGGGTTGGTTTTGGGCTTTGTTAGGGACAATGTGTTTATGTTTGGCCTTTATTCCTAGGGCAGAACTCTTACTCCTGGAAGTGGACATTTTGGGCCTCAACTGAAAACCTGGAGTGTTTACCACAACACTTTCACCTGGCTGGGCTTGAACTTGAACCCTGTCTCCACAGCACAATGGGGCTGCTGAAGTCTCAACTCCTCTCTATAGCTTCTTAACTACTGGAGTTTTCCCCACTAAGTTTCTTGAAGTTCCTTCCTGCTCACATGCAGTGTAGGAATTGGCAAATGCCTCAAGGAGAAATTGCATATAGATATTTGGGTTTACTTCTTGACAGTTCCCTCTTCTCCAGGACTTTTGCTCTTCAGGTCCCAGCCATTTGGCAGCCTTGAATGCAAACTCACAACCCCCATCCTCAGCTCAGATTTGGTCTTGACTCCTTCCCCCAACCCTTCCCTTGGATTTGGCAAAGCCTTTAGACAAAAAGCAGAGTTCACATCCTGTAACCTTCCTTCCCTCAGGTCTTATAGCCCCTCATAAATCCTGCCTGCCTTGGTAGCTCTCTAATGCCTTCGAACAGTAGTTTTGTGTGTTTCCACTCACGTTTATTGTTGTTTTCAGTAGGAGGGTTGTTCCAATACAAGATACTCTGTGGTGGCTGGAACCCAAAGTCCTTTCATATTGTCTTATAAAATTTTAACTCTTAATCTGCCTCTTATTTCATTTTAAATGTTCAGTTGCTTTTACTTTGCTTCATCTTTTTATCGACTAGAATATTTGGTTTTTATGTATATGGTTTTGGTCCCTCTGCTTATCTATCCCCAGGGAGAAAGCACGGTAAGGAGAATAGAAACGAGGAAAGAACACATGCAAAGCAACGGAAGTCAACAGTTTGCACTGCACTTGGGTCTTCGTCAGCCCTTGCCGTTTCCCTGAGTAGACCCCCGGTATCACTCAGCACCACTTGCCCATGGTGAATCCCCTGAATCTAGAAACTATATGCCTAAATCCAACCCCCCACCTTCAGACACCTGCATGGCCATTAAAATTATTCCACTGTCTTCCCGACATTGTTACCATGCTGTTACTCTTCTGGAGTTAGAGATAAATGATCATATTTAGAATCTTAGTCTTAATGATATCATGGGAGTCATAAATTTTCTTGGTATTTGGTTTGATTTGACTAATTTTATTTTTATATTAATGTGGCCAGAATAGCTAAATATATAAAACTAGTAATCATTCAGTTAAATTCAGCAAACACAAATTGGGTGATGATTATATATGAAGGACTTGTGATATACTATAGGAGCCCCAAATATGATTTTGACAGAATTCTACATATTTAAATAATTGTGAATAGTTACAAATAATTAGCTACAATATAAATACTAAAAATGAAACTAGCTAACAATCATTGTGTGTATATTTATATATCGTGTATTATACTGAGTGCTAGCACCTCACTGTGTGCATATTTATGTGGCATGTATTAATACCGAGTGCTAGCAACACAGAAAAGTAGGAGGTATTATAGTCTCCATATTACAATGAGGAAACTGAAGTATAAAGAAGTAAAGTAATTTGTCTAAGGTCTCGAAACATATAAATGGAATTCTAATCCAGGTCTCTCTCACTCCAAAGATAAGTGTTGTCATAGGGGAACAAAGTGCTGTAAGAGAACAGATCAAGGAATTATTTTTACTTTGGATGATGAGAGGAGGTATCAAACAGAAGGTAGCATGTGAACTGGGCATTTATACGTGACCAGAATTTCCAGAGGTGGATAAAAGAGGAAAGGGCATCCTTGGCTAATATACATGCATGAGAAAAAGCACTGAAAAATTGTTTTGGGAGTTACAGTTGGTCCAGAAGGGCTGACACATTATATAACATGCATGTGATGATACTGGGTAAGGTAAAGCTTGAAAGATTCAAACGAGATATGGAGGGACCTACACAAATAGCATGTCAAGGGTTTTAGATTTGTTTTATATAATATATTGTATGAGTTAGCTACTTCTCTGTAACAAATTTTCCCAATACTTAGTGGCAAAATGTTAGCATCATATAATTTCTATGGGTCAGGAACCTAGGCATGGTTTAGCTAGGTGCCTCTGGAATGCTAAAAACCAGAAAGTCATTCAAAATTTCTCCTTCACACTCAACGCTCATATCCATTGCTAAATCATTGCAAGGAGTTTAATTATCAGCATTTTTTTTGTTTCTAATGAAATAATATTAACAGCACATTGTACACTCATCAGTATCTCAAATTCTATGGAAAAAGATAGGCTTGTCGTGTGGTGGTCTCTGGGAGAGCAGTTTGAAAACGTGGTTGTAGACAGAGCCAGATCATGGAGACTATGGAGGTGGTTAAGAGCAGGTGAACAGGTGGTTAAGACATATTTTGGTAATCTATTAATAACACATGTTTTATTTTAAACATGAAGCCAGATCTCTAGTTATCAATATGCCCTATTGCTTAATGAATTGGTTCCTTTATAAATAGTAAAAACTTCTAGAAATTTTATTATTTGAATTTTGAAATGCATGCTGACCTGTTCACTGAAGTACTACATACAAAATGGTAATAGCATCAGTGTATGTCCTTTTCTCTCATTATGGTTTTGATTCTTCTAACATAAGAATTAGAAGGAACGGGAAGGTTTTATGTAAAGAAATCAAAGAACTCATTGATCTAACAACAAACTTACAATGTCACTTTAAGGGTTTCCAAAATTCATCTCACATTTTCTCTCATTTTTTGTCATCACTGAGACTGTGACTACATTAGATTTTCTGGTCTTGTTTTTCTGTGAGTTCTCTGTGGCCAGACAAGGAAAATGACAAACACTGTTTAGCAGCAAGAGAACAAAGCCACAGCATATGGCTGGCATCTGCTCTAGGTTTTGGTGACCATACATTTCAACATATATTGCAATCATATGATGATTTTCAATCCATCATATGATTTGAATGATTTTACAATTCATCCAAGGAATTTTGGTTAAATGCTTTATTTCACGTTTTATGAGGTTTTCCTGGTTATTACTCAATATTCAAGTGGATTTAGCCCAAGACACCAACAGGTCAAATATCTGAGTTAAGCCAGAGAGTCTTAGCCTCAAACTGCATTTGGTAACTTCCCTATGGAGATGGTTCTGTCCTAAGGACCATAGGCTTCTTCTTGGTCTCATGGGATGATGGTGCTACACTTCAAAATACATTTGTAGTCTAATTTCATTTGCCCAAGAGATTTTCTTTTTAATTGAACCTTTGTATTCTTTGAGTGCTAATCTCAGAATCCAATCTATTATTTTGGGAATCTTACTAAATTCCTTTCTGCTGAAGTTTTCTTGTATGCAGACCAGAAACCTTCTCATATCAGTCATACCATCTCTTCCCTACCTCCCCTAGATATTATTTAGCTAACTGAGATGAGATGTGTGACATGCTCTGAATGCAGAAAAGGAACAGTGTAAATTTGAGGTGTTGCTTCCATTATTACAAATACCACTCTTAAGTATCGATGGAGTAGGCAGCATGACATAAGATGCAGAAGACCTGGGATGAAGCCCAGCCTCAGTGAGTACCAGCTGTGGAATGCTGGGCATGTCCCTTAACATCCTTATCAGTTTCCTGACCAGAAAACTAGAATTGTGTCCTGCCCTTCCAACCTGCTAAGGTACTCATGAGTATCAAGTAAGGTGATACACGTGAACACGTTTCACAGACAAGACAGTAAAGGGAGAAAATGGTGACAATGGTTTTAAATATAATCACTGTTGATAGAATCTGTATCTTCTCCCTTCCTCCAATTTCAAACAACTTGGAAGACATGGAGGAAAGGGAAAGCTAAAATCACAAAACTAACAAAAAATTCATAAAATCAATGATGAAGATAAAATATTAATATAGTATTAACTCCTATAACTATGTCTATGTCAAATCACACCTAAGTTATTTTCTACAGGAGAATCAGGTACAAGTAAAAGAGTGCTTTGAGGAGGTTTGCTGAAAATGTTCATTTTTAACAACAACCCGCTAGAAAAGGAATTTGGTTTTGGTAAGGACATTTTCTCCCCAAGGTGACCAGCTTCTAGCTCATCAGAAACCTAGAATAAATTAAATTTAATGCCTGAAAATATTTCCAATGGGATATTTCCCATTGGCTGTGGAATCCCCCCAACTGCCATTAACACTCTGTACATGTGGGAAATATCTGCTCAGGCTCTGAATTGAGACACCAACAGTCCTGAAAGACAGCTACTTCCACCCAAGCAACTGATCCTCCTTGCCTTCCTGTCAGCACCACGTGCTGAGAGAGGCTGTGTTTGGTCTCTTAATCAGGCCTTGCTGACGGGCTGACATCATTGCAAACGTTTTCACTTACTCTTTGGCAAGAGTTAAATCCTTGCCAACGGCCAGTCAGTAAGTAAGAAAGTGTTGTTAGTGAGAGGCTGGGGGAGTCGGAGTGTGACTGTCAGCTAGCAGTGTGTGGTGATGACAGCAGGGAAATCTAGGAGCTGAAACCATTTTAAAGGTCACTCCGTGGGCAGAACAAAAGACCTCTGATTTAGAAAAGGAAACAGAACTCTGGGACACTGAAGCTCTGGGATGCTGCTCTCTGAGCACTGTGAAAACTCCTCATCTGCTCCCTGATTATGAAGACCAGCGGGAGCCTGTTCTACTTTACACCAGTACAGCTTCAGTCAACAACTACGTAGCTTAGCAGTGGTATAGAATAATCTGGTATGATATAAATGCCAAAAAATGTACCAGTGGTTCAATCACCTGTTCTTTTTTTTTTTAATGTTGAAATAAGCCACTGCCTATTTTCCTTTGGTATTCTTTCTCCTTACCCTTTATCCTTTCATTTTCAACCTTGAATTGTTAAATAACCTAAGTTTAAAGTTCTTAGCCACATTACATAGGCTTTCCATAAAAAGAGATTACATATACTTTATGATGAAAAACGTACGGGTATCCATATGCAGAAGGTACAAAAGTTGATCTCATAGAAGTGGAGAGTAGAAAATAATGGTTACTAGAGGGTGGAACAGGTAGAAAGGAGAGGGGGATAGGTAGAGATTGGTTAAAGGATACAAAATTACAGCTAGATAGGAGGAATGAGTTCTAATGTTCTACAGTGCTATAAGATGACAAATTATTATATAGTTAATAATTTATTGTATATTTTGAAATAGCTAGAAGAGAGGATTTTGAACATTCCCAATATAAGAGAAATGATAAATATTTAAGGTGATGGATATGCTAATTACCTGGATTTCATCACTATGCATTTTTATGTATCAAAATATCTTGATGAACTGCATAAATATATACAATTATTGTGTCAACTAAAAAATTAAATAAAACTTATGAATATAATACACTAAAGTTGACAAACCATTTCTAAAAGGAACACAGATCATTCTTGAATACTAACAATATTTCTATGCCTGAATTAAGATTTCACACTTTCTTTCCCAAACAAGGGAAGACTTGGAAGAAGAAAATGGCTTCAGTCTACTGAATGCCATCTTCTGGACCTGGGCCCATCACTTATAAGACCTGCCAGATAAATCTGCTATAGTTTATTCTGCAAATTCTAACCTGATTTGTTATTCTTTCTTGTTCTCCCGCTTTTTGGTTCTAGCTAAAGAGGAAACTTGCTGTAGCATCATTAAAAAGCCCAGTCAGGCTAGGGCTGAACTCTGCAGTGTAAGAGCAAGAGCAGCTGGGACTCTCCGCTTTCCTTATCACCACCACATGAAGACAGGGGGCACTCAAGGGGGGTCCACTGGGTACCAGGAAGGGTCTCTCTACTAAAACAAAAAGGAGGGGAGAGAAGGCAGTCAAGGCACCAGGAAATTCATCACAGAAGTCACAGAGCACATCTGGCACCCACCAAAAAAAAGAATTCACTTGGGCAAACCAGACTTGCCAACCCAATCAACACCCAATGATCAACATGCTTGATTTGCACAGCAGATTATTTGCTCAGGGTGCAGACCCCATCTGAGTAAAGATTCAGCTAGATGTGAACCCCACTGGATCTATAGTCCCATAAGAGGAACCAGTCCCAGGATCAGGAAACAGTGATGCCAAGAACTATCCACTCCACTCCAGCTTGGCACTGTTGGGAGATGAGTTAGTTTCTGTTAGATGATAAAGGGGAGTCGAGCAGAGTGAAAAAAAAGCAACTGCAACTACTGGGCCTTGTGAAGTTGGAACTTGGTTTAGGTGGTGAGGATGCTGATTGCTCAAATAATTACAATTCCTGGCTGTGGGAAGAGTTAGCTCTTTCGTTGTCTCTTCGAACCCAACGCTTCCCCCACTTCCAAATGAAGGTGAGGAGCAATTTTCAGAGACTACACAGGGGGTTTTCTATAGGGAAAGGTCTTTCATTTTAAGAAAGCCTGTTTTCATGGCTTAAAATCAGCCAGCCACGTTAGATTAGGTAAGCCACTTTCTAAAAAGTGGACCCACTACGACACCAAAGTAAGCTAAAGATCTTGGAGCGAGTTCACCGATAAAAACAAAACGTCTAAATCTTACCAAGTTGTTGATTTAGAGTTGTAGACGTCCCACTCCCTTTGTCTGTGTCACAAGCCACTCACTCCCTTCTTAATGAAAACAAGAGGGAGTGATTATACCTCCTGGGGCTGTGCCATTTGTGCCGTCTGAGAGGCACTTAAATGAGTGGCACATTATCTCACACATCTGGAGTTTACCAAATTAGCCAATTATGCTGGAGCTCATAAAACGAGGCCTTAAATGTCATTTAACTAGAAAATATTATAATCACCAAGTGGTCTGATTGTAAGATGATACTTGGGGCAGCATCAGTGGTTACAGAAAACAAATCGTGAAACAAAACACAGTTCAAATGCCCCCCAAATGCAACCACATATTTTCTACAGCAATACTTTCTGAAGAATACCATATTTCTAAAGGCACCAGCAATCAACATGTTTCTCATTTGAGACTAAGTTCAATCTGACCTAGTTGTTTCCTAGTTATTTGCCTTGGGCAAACCAATGCCCAAGAATTTTTCTCATAAGAGAGCTAAGGAACAAACAGGATGGGAGCAGACTCACTGAAAACCATGAACTTATCAGAGATACGGAGCTAACTACAAGGGATGGGGCAATGACTGGATTAAGAGTCTGGAATTGCCACAAGTTTGTGGTGCTGCCTCAGAATCGCCAAGATGTGCTTGACTGAGCATACACTGGCCTCTCAGAGCTTTCATAGTTTACTTGCAGGGAGAGACAAAAGCTGCTCCAAGTTGCTGTGTGGTGTGAGGGTAGAAATGCTGAAGACTTCAGAACAGCTATTTAAAAATGAGGGGTTTACAGCCAATTTGTCCACATTATCTTCTTTGCAGCTAACAAGTCACAACAATTGGTCTTCAGCAAAAGGTGATATGGTATAAGGGAAAACCATAGCTTTGACACTAATACCTTTGTGACTTTGGGCAATTATTTAACTTCTCTGATCTCCAGCTACCGCATACAAAATATGGACATAAGGATGCTGTGTTGTATTGAGAATTGTACTCTGTTGAGAACAATGTATGAAAACAATCCTGGCACAGAGCATGGGACATTAAAAAGTAAATATTATTTTTATGTCTTTCTTTACCTATATCATCAGAATATTTCAATTTCTGTTTAACTCTTGCTTTCCCCTGATTTCAGGAAGAGCGGCCCCTGGAGTGCTTTCAGAGGAAGAAGAGTGGGAATAGAGTGGGGGGACTGTCCTGGTTTTACATTAACATAATTTCTATATAATCCCCTCACCTATCTGTGAACATCTCAATCACTCTTTCTAAAGCAATGGCGAGCACAAAAGAGACTAGAAGAACTTTCACAAGATACGCTGAGGCAAAGAGAAGTGAGCCGCGATGTGCGAACACATGGTGAACAGAGATTTACCACCGTTCTTTGCTGAGTCAGATTCTACAAAATGAACCTGCTTGGTTTTAAAGGTATCTAATGAACTAGGCTGTATCTTTATATCTTCTGGGCTCACGATATTACAGTAGATGGACCTATTAATTAGTTTATTGCTGTCAAACCAGAGAAAGATGAAGAAACATGGTGATGATGGAGGTACTCTCAACAGTGACATTCCATTTCTTCCTTTATTTCCTGAGTTCTCCCTTCTGTGTTAAAGAGAACAGCCTCTGGTAAAAGCTAACTGCATATGGGATTCTGTATAGTAGAAATTCGTATGTGGAAATTGGAAGGCATCTTTTTTTTTTTTACCTTAAATTAATCTCACGTCCATAAAGCTAGATTGAAAAACCTTAATTAACAAAAGTCAATGTATCTATGCTTTTAAGAGGAAAAAGAACTTAGAAGTAGTGGAAGGATTTAGATCCATGTGGTTGAGCTCTTTTCTCTTGGAAGCATGTGGATTCTAGGCAGAGAGGTGGGGAACTGCATCTCTAAAAATGGTGGCAACTACTTGGGAGGTTGAGGCAGGACGATCTCTTGAGGCCAGGAGTTTGAGACCAGCCTGAGCAACATAGCGAGACCCTGTTTCTAAAAAACAAAATAAAATAAATGAGCCAGGCTGTAGTCCCAGCTATTTGGGAGGCTGAAATGGGAGGATCACTTGAGCCCAGGAGTCAGGAGTTTGAGGCTGTAGCAAGCTATGACTGTACCACTGCATTCTAGCCTGGATGACAAAGCAAGATCCTGTCTCCAAAAAAATAATTAAAAAAGAATGGTGACAAGAACTACATAACTACTTCACTTTTTAATATTTTTATAGTGGAGAAATAGGAGATCTATACAGAATTTAAGTTTTTAAGTGTATTAATAGATTTTAATGTTAATTAACAGAAAAGGACTAGCTTTCAAAACCTTTACCTTGGAGAAGATAGGAAAAACCAGGAGAGATGCATTCTCCAAATTATGCTAACAGTCAATTTGACTAGCTTTATCCTTCCTACAGACCACAGACCAAACTGGCTTCTATGCACCTGAGTAAAAACACATCTTTAAAAATGGAGTGTACTGTAAAAATTAAATAAGAAAGTCAAAGGAACTGCTTTTACTAGGAAAAAAAAATTCAACATAGCATATGTTAAAAGGCTTCCTTTTCTTTTTTTTTTTCTTTTTCTTTTTGTTTTGTTTTTTTCATTTAACCCAAGGTTATGAAATGCTCTTGTTCTGTACCAAAAATAACAGGGAGATTTTTCTTTTGTATTTTTACAAATATTTCCATCTCTAAGACTGGAGCTCTCTGGCTTTTGGCTAACAACATGTCCAGATCTAAAGGCATTGTAGAAAGAATGTCAATTTGCTCTAGAAGCAATTACAAACACAGCAAATAAAAAGGCCAATTTTACTATGCAAGGACCACACATACTGTATGTTTGTTGTATTATTTGATATCAAAGCAGAAACATCAAATTATTCCTAAAACACACATGAAATGAAGAGCCTGGCCGAAAAACTCCCACATTCAATTCAGAGATATCTGTTACAACTTACAGAACTTGGCTATGCTAACATTACTGTTTTATGGGAAAGGGATGCTTTTATTGACTACATAATACACTATGATTTCTTTAACTTTCTTGTAAAAAGTCAGGTATATTATCAATCCATGGCACTTAGGCACCACGTTGCTAGAGTAATAGCTAGAAAAACTTGATGATCTTTTATTACTAGATGACCTCAAAATATTTAATCAAAATCATTATCATAACTTCAGAGAGGGTAGTCTGTAGTCAGAATTAGCATTTCTTTTTCATTTTGCACCATTATGATGTTGGTGTGATGATTTTCATTTAGTTGTTTATCATACACTTACTGAGTGTCTCTACTCAGCGCCAAACACACGCATCAGGAATACAGAGCTAAACGGGACCTGACCCTTAGGGAAATCTATTTCTGGGATGGGAGAGGAGAGAGAGAAAATGAACATAATAAATCAGGGCAGCGCATGCTGTATTTTATATAGCATATATATAGAAAGAAAGAAAGAAGTGGGGAAATAATTCAGCATGTGATAGAGAAAAGGTGGTCAGGGAGGATGAAACTTAAGTCACCTTTGAGTGAAGAGGGCTAGGTTTTTGGGGAGGATTAGGGGTTAGGTCCTCCAGGAATAGGGAAGAGCATGCAAAAGACATGAGAGTGTGAGAGACTAGAATACTGCAAAACATTTGCTCTTCCTAGAGAATATCTATATATGAAGAATAAGCCTGGAGAAGAGAGAAGGGTCATACCAGGAATGACTCTACACACCATGACAAGAAGTTTAAACTTTAAATGGTGGGGCATATTTTCACATATGTCCCAAACACTCTAAAGATAAAATAATTTAAAAAATATGATACTGGCATAGAGATAGATAAATTACTTAAACAGGATAGGAAATGGAGAAACAATAGAAAATCTAGCTGATGTATATGAAGAAGTTTAACATATGGGTTTTTCAGCAAGCGGTATTTGGACAATTTCAAAGTGAAATTTAATTCCTGTATACCACACCACACATTAAAACATTCTTGGATGGATTAAAGATTTAAATATTAAAAAATGCCAGAAGAAAATGTTTATAATCTCGGGGTTAGAGGATGTCTTTCATTTTTAACTGTGATATTATCAGATACCACAATGGAAAAGTTCTCAAAAGCGTAAGGCATTACAGTTGTAAGACAAATGACAAATTGGGAAAAATGTTCACAATCTATGTAATAGTCAAAGGATTAGTATCTGGAATATATACTAAACCCCTACAAATTAATAAAAATATCTAGTCCAAGAGAAATAGGTAAAGGACAAAAATAGACAATTCATGAAAGAAATGCTATCTAATGATATAAAAGTATGTTCAATCCCAGAAACAATCAAAAGAATACAATTAAGACAGTTTTATTTTTCACCTATTGGATGGTAGACAGGAGATGCATGTCAGTGGCAGAGATGCCAAATAATGATTTATAATGTCCAGTGTTTAAGAGTGTATGAAGGAATGGGAACTCTCAAATACTAAGGGTATAAAATCAATACATACTTTTTAGAAGGTAATTTTTCAACATCTATAATGTAAAATGTGCATATTATTTGATCTTGTAAGTCCATAGCTAGAAAACTTATTTTATAGAAACATATTAAAATACAGATTATCAAAATTATGTACATATGTAATATGTACATATGCAATATATTAAAACATATGAATTTATATAGATGTATACTCAAAAATGCACAAAGATAGTATAAGAATATTTATTGCACTGTTGTTTATAATACTGAAAATTTGGAAACAACCAAAAGGTTCATCAAAGGAATTAATTTAAATAAAATTGCAGCATATAGATAAATAAATTACTATGCTGTTGTTAAAACAAATATACTGGCATGGAAATATATCCATAATATATGTTTATCTGAAATAAACAATTAGCAGAATGGTGTTTATAGTATAATCTAGTAAGAGAAGTAGTGAACTACAGCGGTTAAGAGTATGGGCCTTAGAGGCCAAGCAGTATTTGGGTCCCAGCTCTCTTACTTACCAGATGGGTGACAACTACCAACGTCTATGAGTCTTGGTTTCTTTATCTGTCCAACTAGAATAGATTCTAACAGAACCTACCTCATAGAGTTGTAAGGAGAATTTCTAGTAGTTAATAGAAGCTAAAAACATACTAATTATTACTGCTACATTTTTGAATGATTATTATTTTCAACCAATTCTCTCATAAAACAACTTCCAAAAGCAAATTCTTTGGAAAATTATGCTATATAGAGTATTTCACTGAAACCACACATCAAAGATAGTATTAGCTTATGTAAGCAAAATAGTCTATTTACCTGATGCATCAATTTTTGATACAGGTCTGTTTTGCTTACATATTAATAAACCACAGTGCAAATAAGGAATGCATTTGGACATTATATTTAAGCACCAAAATAAAGAACTGTTAAGTTTAGATAGCCCTAGTTATAAGAACTTTAAAAAGCTTTAATGGCATAAATTAGAAATTGTCCTCTAGTCATTAAACTGATTATTAATATCCTTTTTATGGTAGTTTCCATTGTATGCGTATTCCATTTTCAATCATATTATTAGGAAAAACATAAGAAAGTAGGAAGGTTCCCTTTTAAGTGTTTATCCCTAATAAGACTAGGAAAATAAAATATTCAAAATGAAAAAAAGCATATTAAATAGAAATATATAAAATGACTATATGAACATAGAGTCTGTATATGAAAAGCCATACATACCCTTCTGTTCGGAAAATCATTCGAAAGCTATCTCCTAAGCTTTTATAACTGTTTGGATCAGTTGCATATCTCTGAATCTGGAACCTAGGAACAAAAATCAAACAAAGAAAGTACAAGTTAAGAATTTTGCCAAATGGTTTTTCTCATTTTTCAAAGTCTTAGAAACTCAGATATTTCAAATTAATCTAAGCTATACTGATTTTTGCTACAGATTTTATTGATTTGTTTGCCTTATATAATTTTTACCTTATTTTTATAGCCTTTAAAATTATGATATTTCTCTATATTTGTATAATTTTTTTAAGCTAGTCAAGCACGGTTGTTGGGGGAGACAATGTTAAACCAGCTTAACAATAACCCACAACCCTTGGACCAACTGATTTCTCTGTGTTTTAATGAAAATTATAGAAAGAGGTTTTCTGGGTCTGTTTTTTAGCCAGGCAGATGTGCCCTGATGCATTTATAATTCTTTCTTTTGTGAAAAGCATACACAGATGACATAGACTGAAGGTACAATTCAGAAATCTGAAGATGTGTATGAAACAAATAAGTAGTTCTACTTCTTATCTTAATTAGTGTTCCTTGATGGCAATTTAATACAAAGGTTAAAAATACAGAGCAACTAAAATGGTCTAACTCTGGACCTGATTGTGAATTTGGAATTCATTCTGGCAGGCAGGAGCTTGCGCTTGAAGCAAGAGTCAGGGTTGTATGTTGGGGTTGTATTACTCTACAGTTCACTACTACTGCTTCATGGTGGAACAGGGAGTTCAGGCTACCTTCACAGAAGCATAGTGCCCTGCACATAGTTGGTGCTCAATAAAAATGGGTCCCATTTTTGAAAGCTATATTCTTTTTTCTTCTTTGTGGCTATGATCATGCCTCTCCGAACCCTAATCTTTCAAAAGTTTTCAGTATCAGGGTCTTAACTTTTTACTCTGTATTTGCCCTGGGGGCTGTTTCTAAAGAGATTTATGACAAGTACTATTTTTTTCTCCCATATCCTAGTTGTTCTCCATCCTCTGGTTTCTTTAGTCTGCTATTCCTTGTATTTTACATTCTTGTAAATTCCTGTCCTTTCTTTTCTGTATTTCCCTCCACAATTTTACCTGATTTTTAAAAGAACTTTTCAAAAACACCTCTGATGTTACCTAGTTCAAAATGCTTTGCTCAGATTGTTGACTTTATGATATAAACACAACTTCTACTGCTAAGAATAATGTACTTTATAGTTCTAGACCCCAGGGAATTATGCTGAAAACTGACACATCTCACAGACAAGAGTGAAAATATTGCTTTGATCGAAGCAGTGGGCATATGACCAGAGTGAATGTATGATAAGACTGAAAAGTAAGGTTGGAATTACATTTGATTTTGTAAAGTGGAAAGTTGCTAGATATGTTTGTGCAGGAGAGTGTCTATTCAGAACTGTGAGAATTCAGTCTTTCAGCAGAGTTCCTGGCACATACAAATCCATAACTAAATATTTATTGACTGATTGGATGGATTAGAAAGGGAGCATGGAGGGAGAACAATTAGGAAGCAATGCAATAGGCTGGGTGAGAGATAATGATGCCCGAATATAAATGAAGGCAAAAGAAATGCATTGGAAGGGGTGAGCTTGTTGGGTAGTCCTTTTCCTCCTTAAATTTTTTTTTTGATGATACATCCAATGTGTTCTCCTCTTGATTCTCTTCAACCCAGCAAGTAATATTGCACAACCCTGTACCTACTATTGCCTACGTTTAAAATGTCATAAATATTCATCTTGATAGTGTTTTTTGGGGGGGTCAAATTTACACCTATATTGGCATGATCAATTTTAGAAGGTTAGTTTCTGGATAAGAACTATAAGTCTTAAATTTAAATTGTATGGAGCTTATCAGAAGACCATGGAACAGTGCAGCTACATCATTTAAACTGTTTTGAATCCAGAGGTGCATTTGGTGTGTCTATAACCACTGGCCTGGAAGACTCAGTGAGAGGCTCTGTCTAGAATCAAGAACTAGATTTGACGGTCAGGTAGATGCACCATTGTTTGGGAATTTCTGCACTACAGTATGAATTTAGATACAAATGAGTTAATACTAAACACAGAATAATACAATGAGAGAACTATATATAGGTTTATACAACAAATAACTTTGAAATAAACAGAGCGATTTCAAAATATGACTTTGGTTCTAGTTCAAATAAGACTCTCCATCTCTGCTTTTGCATATTTGTAACTTATATTCATTGCTGATTATGAAAACATTTTCTTAAGTCTAGTTGGGAAATCCAAGACTCTGTGCTAACTTTTAAGAAAATTATTTACAATAGTTTCATACATTATAAAAGTATTACATGAGCATAGACGTTTCTCATAATATCTATAATAATCTTTCATTAAGTTCATTTATCTCAGTAAATTCCTTTCTAGATGCTTTTCTCCCAAATTACCAAGTATTTTCTTAATGTGTGCCATATGATATCAGATGCTACAGATTTTACAAAAACCCAGGGCATTACCTCCACTCTCAAGAAGCACAAGAAAGAAATATGAGGAAAAAGAATTAACAATATAAGGGAAAATATCCAAAATGTCAAGGAGCATCAGCACTGGGTTGTCCAGGTGTTCATGGGGGGAGCAATTACTGCTCTCTGTGGAGGGTCAGAAAGGGTTTCAGGAAGGAGAAAGGATTTTAGCTGGTCCTCATGGGATTCAGAGAGGCAAAAAGAGCAAACCAAGAGGAAGCATTCCAGGTGGAGAAATGACAGGAACAAAAGCCAGTGAGGGAAAGCTGTCCTTTCTAACAGGGAAGCGAGGACTGTAGCGGCCTGTCCCATGTTTCCTTCAGGAAGATGTTCCAGTGCTGTGCTGCACACACTTGGCTGCTCGAGGTGGGTGTTGACCTGAGCTGGTTAGAGGAGGGTATATAGGAGACAAAGCCAAAGCCCAATTTAAAGCATTTCACCTTTTTCTACTCCTCAGCTGAGAACTTCAGTTACCTCTGTATGGCACTCACAGTTGTGTGACCCTGGTTCTAGATGGGTCTGTGAAAGAGTCAGCAGATGGGCCAAAGGAAGCACTCTCAATGCTTAGAAAATCAACCTTAACCCCTCTCTTACTGCTGGGGTTAGAGAACTCGTCTTTATCTATGACGTCTGCACCCTCGGGTAATACCCAGGGGGTTCCGTTAGCTTATGCAAGCATGAATACAGTTATTTCATAAGCAACTAGCTATCTAACCTGCCTGTTGTTAAGTCTAGGCACTTCACTCACTAGTTACAATTTCTTTCTCTTTTCAGAATCCAACAGATACTATTTCCAACCCATTATTCATTAAGTTAATAGAGTTCTTGAACACTGCTATGTATTAGGTACACCATTATTTGGAGGATTACAAAGAAATAAGACATAGCACTGCCTTTTAGAAGCTTATAGTTAGGCGAAGGAAATGTACAAATGTACAAATAGATGATTACCATACATGAGGAAAAAGTTTAGGAGTATCAGATGCTATCCAGTGAATTTTACTGGCACTAAATAAACACACTGGTATCGCTCTTACTGGGTATGATCTATCTACGCTGAACTGTGGCTGATAGAAAATAGTACTTTCCAGAGACAGTGGAGAGAAGGGAAACAAGAATATCTTTGGACTAAATATCTGTAATTAAACTTTACCCACCCATTTTAAAACAGACAACAAGGACAGTCCGTGGAATCTTTGAGGAATGCTTCATTTAGAAGCCGTCTGATGAGCCATGCTGTGTTAATTGCAAACAGGAGCGGCAACATCAAAATACCATTACGTGAGCAGAGTCCACAAGCCATTGGATGAGCAATGCAAAAGGATGGGCAGGCATGGTAAATATGAATGCCTCGGTAAAGCCTCCCTACCATTCCTAACTGTGCCAGAGCAGCTGGAGGTCCCATTAAACAGGCTAAGGCAAGCATGGTTATCTCTTCTGCTGCGCAAATCACACACAGCATGTCTACACCGAACTTCTCCACACAGAGAAAGTCCACAAAGTATTTAGTTCCAATACGCATGACTTATTCGGATCACAGAGTTATCAGTTCTTCTGAGGAATCTGTTTTAAGTTGATATAATTAGAGTACATTTTGTTCAATCATGTAAAACAGCAATTTCCTTCTTCCTCTCCACTACATTTCAGCAACTTAAAAGGTTTCTCTCCTGTACTGAAGTTTTACATCAGCATTTTCCAAGCTGCATTCTGTGCTAAAAAATTCTCTCTATGCTCAGGGAGACAATTTTCCAGTTACGTAATACAAGCCTTTGTAAAATTACAAAGGCAAAGCCACTCTACTCTTGATTGTATTTGGAAGAAAAGGCTGGACCTCTCCTTGTTCTAATGAAAGCAGCTTAGACACATCTGGAATCTCCATCTGCGTAACTTCTTTTATTAGAATGAACACTTGCTGCCAAACTGACAAACTGGACAATGGAGTAACACTTGAGAAATATTCAGCACTTAACATGCGGTCAGAATCAAACACAAGAGAAAGGAGTGTGGCTCAAACCTTAGTCTACACCGCAAAGGGAGTCTCCTGCAGCGCCCGCGAGCTCAGAACTGCACACACTTAACAAATGGGAGGGAACGGGCCCTATCATTCACCACTCCATAAATATTAAGCAAGTTACTGTGGTAACCAGCAGGGCAAGGAAGGGCCTCTCCAGGTTCACAAACAAATGCACAAGTATATTTTTTATAGCCAAAAAAGGTTCTTATTCACTAAAACATTTTTCTCTTAATTTGTCAAGAATCAGAACTGTAACATTTCCCACACACTTAAGTGTGTGCTCAGTGACATCAAATTTTAAACTAGTCTGTTGCTGATTCTCAGCATACATATGCCACTTCAGTTTGTCTGAGTACTTCTGAAGATACGGCCATACGAATGATACGTCTATAAGAAATAAAACAGCTTTGCTGCCTTAAAAGTCTTTGGACAAGGGAGTTGGAAAAATCTCAAACTTCGGCAGTGCCTTTATTTCCAACATAATTTTACATCTATCATCTTCTTTTTGAAAAATACTGATGGGGTCCATCCTGGGGAGTGGAAGCTTCAGAAATATATATATATATAAATATATGTACACACATATGTATATATATAATTTATGTATTCATATTTTTATATGAATATGTAGCCACTGAATTGCAAAAGGTTGGATTGGGGTTGGTGAAGGGATTTTTCCTGAAGTTACATTTGCACAGCACACACTCTGCTTTTTAGTTAGATCATATAATTATTTGAGGTGCTTTAGGGGAGAGAACCGATGGAGATTTGGGGAGAAAAAACTTTCCTATGCCCCCCCTTTGGCACTGCCACCAATCTTAAGTAAATTAGGAAATAGGTGAAGTTTATTTCTGGCTTCATCTCTGGATCATTTCCTAATTCAATAGTCTTCTTGTGCTCTCTCGTACCTTCCCCCATTCAACTTGCTCTCAGGAATACATTCACATCAATCATTTATCCTTGTTGTGACTTACTTTGATGCGCTGTCAAAATGTGTCTTCTGTCAAAGGAATTTCAGCTATTATAAAGGAGGTAGGAAGGTTTGGTTTTGTTTAAGGTGGGGATGTAGGGGACCTTTCACCAAAGACAGCCATAAGTGCCACTTTTTTTCCCCTTCAGTGGCATTTTATGCCACAGTGCACTAGGTTACATCATAATTCCACCTTTGTGTCAAAGGAGGTGAGGCACTTTAAGGAACCAAGACACAGACTGAGAGCCACCAGTTATAATTCCAGGGTTGCCTCTGATTCATAGCGCAAACTGGAGAGATTTGTAATTTAATCCCTCTCTGCTTTTGTCCTCAGCAGTAAAATGGGACAGCAGACAATGGAAGACAATTTAATTTTGGAGGGAGAGCAACACACAGACTTAATATTTGAGTTTGTTATCCACAAGAGAGAATAGACTTTTCCTTTTGTATTATAAAGTCCCCAAATTCCATATTTTATAGAATTGCTAATAAAAGTGGTATACTGATAATAAGTGATGATGAACCTAATGAAACTCCCTGCAGAGATCTTTGTGAATGTGCTAAGAACAAAGATTATTAGTAATTGCCAGAATATTACACGTGCTCCTTCATAAACACTTAAGAAGCCCACTAATGAATCAGAGATTAACAGACTAAAGGTTTGCAATTACAGAACACATTAAAAGGATAACTGTAGGAAGATTAAATAAAGATTTTAATTCACTGCAATTAGCCTTTCTTACCGAAATTAGATGTTGCTCCTATAGAAAATGTTTGCTTTCTTACTAGTTGTTTGAGCATGGCCAAAGTCAGACCAAACAGGCAAAGACACGTCTGAGGTTTTGAAATTTAGGCGTGAGCACCTACCTCACCAACATTGGGAAAAGGCCCTAGACAGTACACCTTTAGAATGTTTGTTTCCATTCCAAACCTAGTATGCTTGTTTCCCGCGTACTGAAAAATCACCTTCCAAGAGAAGAAATACTATCTTCCTACAGAAGATGACCACTATGCACATTTGTCATTGCTGCAGAAAGACCACATCAGATGGTGGGGTGATTAGGCTGTTGATTTTGAAGATCAGTTTCCTTTAGCAAGTGCTGGGGGTGGGGAAAAGTTTCCTTCTAGCATTTCTCTATATCCATAGCTTTACTGATCTAATTTGAACTACCTGGTGAATGTAAATGGTAACTTTTAAAAAAAGTTAGCTATGGGTATTTGGTTTTACTTCAGATTGAATATAATAATAATCCACATAACATTGCCTGAGCACTGACTTTGCTCAAGAGTCCTCTAATCATGTTGGAAGGGTGTGGTTTATAGTTCTAGACACAGATTTCTGTCTCAGCATTTACTGAGCTCCCCATCTGTGCAAAGGACAAGGTTAGGAGTTTTTGGGACCCAAAGATGAATAATGCCCAGGTCCTGCCCTCTAGAAGGGAACAAACAATTGGGGAGGGGTGCAGGGAGATGTTAGTAATTAACTACAAAACAAGGTAGAATGTACGTGTTAAATAGAGATTCTAGGATCTTGGCTCACCTGCGATTTAAGCACTGCCTTTGCTTCCTGGGTTCGTGGTGTAGGCCTGGCATCAGTTAGCACTCTAACACTAACAAGTCCACCCGGGAAGTGGAGTTTGGCTCTGCCCACGCAGTGATCACTGACTGAAGTTCAAAACCTGTACTCATACATATTTGGCTGCTTATCAAATTATTCTAAAAATTCAGGGAAAGAAAGATATTTTTCCTGATTGTTGTTTAGTCATTTCTCTAGAAAAGTCTCTTTGTAAAAGAAATAGAAACCTATACCTGGAAAAAGTTAAGATGTCCTTTGCCTGTTTAAAGTCTGTATGTCTTACTAGGTGTAGGTGGGCTGGGCTATGCTTTGACTTAGCATTTATGATATTGTAAAGGAGACCAATAAATTTCTGAATGTTATTATAAAACAGTTTATAATTTGAAGAAATATGTAACCTGGAGTGCTCAGTCAGCCCAGATAATTACTACAGATAAGGTAACAACGTCTTGGCAAGGCTACAAAGCCAAAGGAAATCTTCTGTGCTATGTAATTTTGAACACATTTTTTAATAGAGCCTCAAAAATATCTCTCTGAAATATCAGATCAACCCAGATAGCCTGAATATACTTTAAGTGATTTCCTGTGATCTTAGACACATCTAATTGCAGTTTCTTTTACAAGCCAAGTAGATTTAAAGACTGATATTACATGAATGTACATTTTACAATTCACACTTTTATAGTACACTTAAATAATCCTACAAATGGTTCATCATTTTGCCAATCACACATTTTTTTGCAATAAACATTTAATTACATATCCCTCATTGGTGTGGTAAAATAGATCTAGCTTTGTAATCTTTCACAATTATAAGACATACAGTGTTTCTAGTATTTAGAGTCTGTATAAAATTTGGCATTGCAAAATGAATTGTGATAAGAGAGTTTATGCTACCATTTGGCACAAGTTCTTCCAGTCGTTTATATTACTTATGGAATAATAACTAACTATACTGACAATATAATTCTAAAATTTATTTTAATGACAATACGCTAGTTAACAAGTCAGAGGCAAATGATCATTAGAGATTACAACCTAAATCCAATAATGTTAAACCACAAGTAATAAAATAGGCTAATTAACATAGCTGTATAATTAAAATGCTCCAAGCATAAACTGGTCTCAATTAAACAAAAACTTGACTAGCATGACTTTCAATTATTTTGCTTTGTAAAATACATGTCACATCATAAAACTATGCTGAATATCAGATTATAGTGCTGCCACTCTTTGAATATGAATATGCATGTATACATATGTTTAATTAAACTTCATAGTTAATGCCAACAAATGACCTAATGCCCACACCTACACCTACCTACATTGTCCTAAGTATGTTGACCTAAAGTGGCCATTACAGTGGTTAATTAGCATGAAACCGACTCGTATTTGGGAAATGAGGAAAGGATAGATCAAAGATTGGAAACAAAACCCATTATCAAAATAATGAGAACAGAGTGCTATATCAACTTCAGCAATCATATTAAAGTTACTATAGCCATGACAAGTATAATTTTCTCACATTACTCACATACTTACAGTTTTAAAAATTTGACACTCCCTCCCCAACAAAACGTTAACTATACTCTTTCTCTCTCTGGTCCTCCCCACCTACCTCCTTGGGTCCACAAGTTTTCCAGCATTCACCAATAGCATCGACTGCCTGGTGACAGAGAAGCATACAACACCATCCTCCCTGCTGAATCTCAGCTCATTGCTCAGGATGAGACTGATGTTCTTGGTTTCTAGCCTCCATAAAAGATTTCCAGAACAGGGAATTCAAATGTAGTTAAATCTTCCAGAACCCTCTTACTGGCTCTGGGAGCTGAGCCACTTCTCAGAAACTAATTATGCACTACAGAACATGAGCCAGGGTCCAGTGAGGGAGCATGTCAGAAAATATAGAATCTCTGGAGACCTAATATACATTCCATTTTAGTTTAACTGATCAAAAGTGCCTGTTGTGTGGTTGGTTTATTGAGCACTGATAAGGATGCTTTTCAGTCATATCCAAGAAAGAGAGATTAAAAGAGTGGGTGGTTTCTTTGCATTCATAAGTATAAATGCTCATGCTAGAAAGAAATTTGGGGAATGGAGATAATAAGCTTGGCTAATAAGGAAGAAAAATATGCTTGTGCATATCATAGTTGAGGAAAATTTCAAGGAAAGTTCTTATTTTTATATCAAGATTAACTTCACATGTTACCAAGATTTGAATCGGTTGCTATCAGTTCAACATGAGGACACAGTTTTCAAAAGCATTTCAAAGATGGTTAGGACTCCAAATGACAAAGGGATGGTAATCATACTGCTTACTTGCATATCATTTTCAACCTTGAGAGCATTCTTACATATAAAATCTCATCTTAGTGTGTCCCCTAGTTTCACAGTTTCCTTCTATTTGTAGGATTAAAATCACTTGGAAAATTAAAAAAAAAAGTGCTATGTTCGAGGTAGAATGGCATCGGGCTAGAGGAAGCAAGTTTCCCCAGAGCACTTCAGTGGTACTATACTATAAATTCTTCTCTAGTTCAGTGAGTGACCAGTAAAATTGCTTCTCTGAACCCAAGCTTTTCTCATTAGCAAAAAGAAAATTACTTGTATGTCACCCAATGGACATTGAAGTTTACTTCAGGAACTCTAAAAAAATCAGCTGTCAATGAACTGTGCTGGAGGGAAGCAGCTGTCTAAGATGCTACGTTCATTTAATTTGATCCCTCACTGCTGGGCTGTAGACTCTGAATGGAGAGAGATCTCCTCATGTGGGAGAAGTGACGGATATCTTGTAGGGGGTTTTAGATGCAGTTCTATTTGAAGAGCAAAAGACATCATGTAATATTTCTATATTTATCTAGCATCTATTCCATGGGGCTTATTTATTTCCAAGTGTTTTAAGTGCCTACTGTATGCCTGAGGAACACTGTCAAGACCAATATCAACTAAAGAGTTCTGTAATTTCTCTCTCTGTCTCTCATTATCACTCTCTCTCCCTATCTTTCTCTCAACTAAATGATTTTAATAATGAATATTCCATTATGTCACGAACTCACACTCAAAAGAGCCCCAGTGGAAGGGTGTGGTTTCAACATTATCATCAAGTAACATGTTAAAAATAATTAAAAATCACTTAAAACACTGGCAAGAGAAGAGATGCATGAATTAATCCCACCCAGGAGTAGGCCCAACTTGTTCACAGAACTTGTACAAGAAACTATGCTTCGGTAATTAACAAATGTTTAATAAAAGACAACTAATATTTTTGGCAGCATTATAGGTGGGTGTTTTGGTGTATTGCAAAACACTACAAGACAGTTCAAGTCATTTAATTTTATAAAATGCTGACCTTACTCTGCCCCTTTTACATAAATGTAACTTTGCATTTTAAAACATAATTATCTTTAAAAAATAACTCTCTGTTCTACAAATTAAGATCTAGATAATTGGGCATCATGGGAAACCTAGGTTTTCCTAAATACTAAAAACTAAACAAAGACATGCATTTAAAATGGGACCCAAATGAGAAACCTACTGTGAATATCTAAGGATTAAGCCTCCTCCTTCAAACTTTTGCTGGGGTGAGTTCCTCTTGTGTCCAATGAAATTCCCCTTGCTCTCATTCAACTAATTATCCTGAAATCAAAGTAGGAAGATTAGAGTTAAATGTTTAAGTCTCTCCCTTCACAAGTAACACTTTATTATTGAGTAGAGAAGAGCAAATATGTTCTCAAACAGTGAAATTTACAGATAACTAACCTTCACTGAGTGCCTACTCTGTACTGGGCACCTAGGTGTTAAACTCTGCTTAACTAAGACCCCACCATTCTTAAAGAAGTGTACATCACAATAGGTGACGAAAACATTAATAAAAGGCAAGTCTTCTCAAATCTGTGCTATTCTTGCTTTCCTCCTTGAATAGCATACAGTGACCCAATGTAGCGTTTTCACGGTCAGCGGGGACTTTTTGAATGGGAATTACTCTCCTGTGCTTTTAAACAGTGATCTCTTCTGATTTAGAAAGTCTTTGGCAGGCCAGTCCCTACACTAATGGCCTTATGGTACTTTTCTGGTTTTTTGTTTTCTCTGTCTAGTTTTGTGCTACTTTTCCCCTTCTTCCTATGCAGTAGTTCTCACTTCTTGTACATCAGTGAGTGTCCTTCTCAGCCACTCTTCCTTCTCCCCACGCATCCTCCCACTCTTTCTCGCCTGCATTCCTCCTATGTGCTTTAATTCACCACTTAAAATCAGCAGTGGGCTTAGAACCAGAGAACCCAGCTTGATCACAGCTCTTAGTGAGGGCCTGAGGGGTCACGCTATGAGTCAAGTCCATGAGCACTAGTGTCTGGCCTTTACAACATCTATTTTGGCTGTTCAGAGACTATTTTTGCATGTGTTCTGTTTCTCAGTTCTGTGCCAGTGAGTTGAGGTTCTGAGATAACTGGCGTCTGGCTGAGTTGGAATGTTCCCTGAGAATGAGCTGTCCTGAGAGGAGGGAAGAGCCAGCCAGCCTCTATTTTCCTGTAGTATTCTCTCCCCGTAGGCTCAGGTGGTCACATTCAGGTGCAGCACCTCAAGGTGGCACAGGCTCTCCTCGTGGGACGATGGCCCTGCTGCTATGTGTTCCTGTCCCTTCTGGATTCTCCCAATCCAAGTGCTTAATAAAATGTTCTTTGGCCCCTGCAAGCTGAATTAGACCTAATTTGCAACTTATAATGAGGATGAGGATGGTGACACAAAGCACAGCTGATGCCAGCCTTAACGAGTCCTTCTTCATTCTATTCCCCTACTTGTTTTGTGGATTCTGTTTCTATTTGTTTCTTCAAATAAAATGCCCTTCCATGGTTTGGGGGGTTTGTTTTCTACTTCTGCATTATGGACTCTGTGGTAAGTGTCTATTATTTAGATTCTCATCTTAGATGTATGTTGAGTTCGACAATTTGAAAACAATATGAAAACGTCTGTTGAAAAACCTATATATTTTCAGAATTCAGACAAAATCTTGTGGTTTTCTGTTGGCTCTGGTGGTATTTCACCATCCCTTTTGGTGGGAGAAAAGAGAAAGAAAAAAACAACCACCACAAAGGATTCTGCTTCCCAGTACAAATGCTTTTGGAACTGCTAAGCCCACTCTTACTCATGTGTGTTAGGTCAAATTCTTGCAGAAATCATGGAACAGCTGCAATTCCATACTTTGAAATCTCAAAAAAAAAATCTTGATATACTTTATAGGATAGTTGGCAGGTATTTCCTTTTTTAAAAAATTCTCTTGAATGTGGACAGCTTTTGAAATAAAGTGAGGGAAGAAATGAGTATTTTCAATGGTGAAGTCAGGACATTCACAACTTTAAATATGGAGTGCCAAGAGAACCTGATGCAATGAAGACTGGCTCAATAAGTATTTTTTAGTCATATTACTTGTGTTAGGTTGAGTTTCAGCTATCAAGAGAATTGAAAAGCTATGAAAACACCATATTGTACACAATAAATATGCACAATTTTTATTTGTCAACTTAAATAATGAATGTTTTAAAAAGCTATGCAGTTTCTGAAAGTGTTTATGACTTAAGAAAAAGTTTATCACAGATAAACAAATCTACATTTGACAATACCACACTTTTAGAGTCTAATAAGATACAGGAAAAAAATTTAAATTCCAAATTTAAACATTCTGGAAATTTGAAGGCACAGCAGATGACTTTTTTGTTATATTATTGTATCACCTTCTCCTAAATGAGCATGGCATTGTGCTTTCGTCAAGGGCTTTAATGGCTAGGACTGACATGTCTCAAGGTGACTCACATAAGCAGGGAGGTGATTATTACAGAGACTATGTGTGGCAAGGACGTATAGTGAGGTCCTCTGGAACCTGGGACTATGACATGGAAATCCTCAGGGACTACAGCGGAAGTGAGCTGCTGTCCACTAAACCTCCTGCTCCTTTTCTTGTCCTACGAAGTTGATACGAGGAAACATCTACCCAGTCAGATGTTACATCCCAGCTCCCTGTGCATCCAGGTGTAGTTCATGTGACTAGCTCTTTTCAATAGAATAAAAGCAGAAGCGATGTGTGTCACTTCCCAACTGAGGCTTTTAAGGAGTGGCACTTCTTCATCCTCTTTCCTGTTTCGCCTGCAAGATACACCTCACATCAAGACTGTATCACCGGCATGATGGAAGCAGAAGACTCCAAAACCCTAGCAGGTGCAGAGTCACAGGATGGAGGGAGCCTGGATCCCTAAATCACACACTGAGGAAAACCTCCTGCCATCCAGGAACACCTGCATCAGACAACTGTATGAGTGGTTATAGTTTTGCAGGTGGAATCGCTGAAATTTAGGGGTTTATTTGTTGCTGCGCTAGGTTTGCCTTGACTGACACCAAGATTGACATTGTGTTGTGTCTCTCCCTGTCTACATGTTCTCTTCAAGACAGGTTCCTCCTGGTGCCCAAGCTTCCTGTTCCCTCACAGCACTGGCTTTGATAGCCCTCCTGTAGCAGGACACAAACCTAGTGCCCACCATTTACTTCTCTCTGCCACCACGTGTGCCAAACATCTCTCTGCTCCTCCGGATCCACTCTCCACCCTTTTCTATTCTGTTTCTTGCCCTGAGAGGTGATTGCATCAAACGCCTCTTGTGTTATCTGACTTCCAGTTGGATTTGATCAGTGAGGAACCCAGCAAGTGACAGAAGGGAAGGAGGACAAGGAGATGGGGATATTCATTCATTTGCTTCCTTCCTGAATACCTTCTTCAGGCTTTGCTGTCTCAACATGTTAACAGGAGCTCACTGTTCCTGTCACGGATCCCTCTCTGCATGGCTTTCATCTCTGAAGTTTTGGTCACCTTTTCCTTTATGCATGCTCTTGAACATAGAGGTAGTGACAGCTCTACCTCCTGCTGCTGGTAGCCCCAGGATCCTGAGTTATTCCTTGCAGTTTCCTCACTCCCTGCCCATAGCCTTGTAATTAATCCATATATAAATCTTCTTCAAAGTATTCTACTTTGAGAGTGGCATCTGCTTCCTGTTGGTTCTCTCACTACAAAACCGTATCACAGTTAAAATTCTCTAGGGGGTTGTCCTTGGGTCAGCTGTCTAATACTGGTTGGCTTAGCCACATCCAGAGGATGGAGACATAGTATAAACATGGCCCTCAAGCCCACTTCTTCAGCAGAGGCTGAGTAGTGGCCACTTGCCAAAAAGGAAGATGTTTGCAGGCACCTCAAAACATAGCTATGAAAAGTATACCTTCATATTTTCTGGTAAAATTTTCCCTTCTTCTCACTTCTCTTCAGCTACATTATTGATGTTGTCTGCTGCTGCACTTTTTTCTGATGAACTGCTTTACCACGGAGACAACTGATTATTGCTTTTTACAGGAATGTGCATTGTGACTAGCACATATTTCCAGTGCAACACCATTTAGAATCCAAGTCTTTACATTTACAAATGTAAAACAAAATGGGAGAAAAAGTAGAAATAACCATGGAATCCTGTTATTGCCACATTATTTCTTAGGAGGAAAAAATCTTTGTACCAAAACGAATTCATCAGATATATCATGCTGTATTTTTATCCAAAAACTAATAACAATTTTCTCTTTCATATTTTTTAACATTCTCTTTCACATTCTTCTTGCTGTCATTAGTTCCCAGCAAAAGACATTACTTGAGCACCCAACTGAATGAGAAATTGTTATTATTCCACACACAACACCATTTTCATTCAGTGTGAAAAGTGCCTCACCCATGGGGGATGGGAGGGTCCAGAAAACTGTCTAATTTAAGGTGTAATAAAGAGTGTGTGAATATCCAGGTACAGAATCCAAAATTCCATTTTAAGGGCTTATTTTTTCTCTAAATATCATATCCTAGTATACCAGTAAGTCTTTGGTGATAACAGATGTATTCTTTTTCTTATTTCAGGAAAAGAGGAAGTAGAGAGCACTCATATTCCTCCCCTGGCAAAACAAAATTGGACAAAATATATTTTCACTCTACTTAGTTTTAAAGTGGCATGGTTTTATGTAAGCTGCCATAAGGCTGATATCGCAAGACACTTATTTTTCCAAATTATTCTTAAAGAGTACTACCACTGCCCTCCCCCACACTTGGGAAACCCATATCACCCCCTCCTCAATATCCCGTATCATCAGTTTCATGAAATGGGATATAAGCAAAAGCTTCGATTTACCAAGACTTCATAACAGGATTCAAAGTGGCAGATGGTTATCTGTTTTTCAAAGTCATAGGTTGATCAAATGGCCCCAGTTTCCCCTCTCTTCCACACCCCCACACCTCACCAAACCACCCATCACACACATGTGCACAGCTAAAATCAGGGAAATAGGTGTGCTTAGAAATCAGTCCAGCATAAAAACATTTTATTTACTCAGGTTTCTAGTAGATGTATAGAAGCAATTTGCCTTTGTTTTGTCATGTTTTTCCTAAACAACGACTACATACAAAAAGAACATTAAAATAGCACTAGAGCTTTGAGTAAAATCCACAAAGGCTTAAAACTGTGCTGTCCAATATGGCTATTGAGCCGCTCAAGGGTGGCAAGTGCAGCTGAGGCAATAGATTTACTTTATTTTATTTTAACTAATTTAAATTTAAACTTAAGAACTCAAGAAGGATACAATTTTTTCCACTAAACATTACTTCATTGTTTTGCTAGGACTACATTTTACTTTAACCGTCGCATCCTGTAAGATGTATTGTAGTGGGCAGCACTTTTTACTTTTCAAGATATGGCTATTAGTAAAATTATAGGTATGACTCACATTATATTTCTACTGGAAAGCTCTGGCTTAAAAACTAATATTTAAGGCTAAAGTGCTAGGTTTTATGCATATAGCTGTACCCAAATATACGCAGCATTATCAGAGTGTGTGGGTAGACATCTCTATCACGTAGAATAGGTATAAGTAAGGAAAATCGTCTGAATTTCAAAACTCAGTTCTCCTCATATAAAACTGGTGTTACTAATTACATAGTCCCTCTTTACTTCAGTTATTTATGCAGGTTAAAAGTAAAACAAGTTTCTATAGCAAGGTAATTTTATTATGCCAGCTTTTAATTGAAAAGATCAAACTGCCACCTTTGGTGTTCCTCTCTTCAGACAACTTTTTGTGAGATGCATCAATCCTTAGAATAAAAATACAGTGCCTATTAGGCTAGCAAAATATTTCCCGAGAAATCCAAAATGGAATCTACCGAATTAAATTTCAAACCAAATTAGGAACATTGAAAAGACTCTTAAATACACAGCATTCTTTTCCTTCAAGCTATTTGAGTCAAGCTATTTGAGTCACAGCTGAAAAGATCAGTGTAATCTGTTCCAAGTATAAAATGTGAGACAGATCAATACATAGATATCCTCAAGTCATTTCCATGTCTGTCTTTGATAGTTTGATAAAAATGAAATAGAATCTTCCAAACATAAGGGATTGTCAGTATAGTCTCCAGGAAAACCAAATCCCTCACCGGAAAACAGAAATAGCCAGTTTCTCAGGACAGTGCCGGAGAAAGGCTGGAGCTGTTTCTGGGGAAAGACAGTGACTTAAAAATCACCAGAATGTAGTGAAAATCAAAAAGTGCTTTTTTCTTCCAAATCAACTTAAAGATTCTACAAAATAATACACATATCTTCATTATAATGAATCATAACAGTGATCTGAGATCTTTCAAGATAAATGTTATGCCTCTTTGTTTTTCCTTAGACAGGACAAGAGACCAAAACTGGAAAGTTTGGGTCATATGGATCATGGCAGCACTGCTATGTCTGGAATTTCTTATAAATACCCTATTGCTTTGAGGCTCACAGGCCTGACTAAAACAGCAGGGACAATCTCATTTGCACTTTTATAGTTGTAGAGGGATTTTCAAGAGTTAAAACAATTTTCCATAATATTCTGTATTAACTTAACGAATCTGAAGTGTGATTATTACACCTTTTTATGCTTTTCTGCAGGCTGACAATTTGGAAGTAATTTTAGAAAAACAAACAAGGTTATAAACAAATGCCAACAGGAAGACATTCTTGGGTACTCAAAAGAATCTACTTTGCAACAAAATTTTATTGCCTGTTTGCAGCTTTATGCCTTTTTAAGATTATTTTTTTAAACGCTATAAATGACTGTTTCTACCCTTGTGAAAATTATCACTTCAAAGGAACATCTTGTGGCACTCTCCACAGCGACCAAACAAACCCCAGACAACAAAGTGGAGTCCACTTATTTTGTGTGATTAAACAATAAAGAATATTTTATCACAATCTATTTTCACTTCATTGGAATAAATGCTAATCATTTATCAGTGTTTAAATTCACTTTGCTTAAAATTAGAAAAAATATGAATTTTATTAAGATGTAAAACTTCCATATAAGTTCACTGAAGTTAATTTTTCAGCCCATCTATAATATAAAGTGCATAGCAAACTACACTAGGCATTCAGGATATCAAAAAAAGGATACATAAGGAAGTTTAAAAATCAGAGGTAATGGGAAGGGAATTCAAAGAAAACACATAGCACTATTAAAAATAAATTATATATATATATATACACACACAGAAAATAAATAAACGCTTAAAGGAGATAGGATATATGAACTGAGTGGATGGACCTGAGAGTAGATGGGGTTAAATGGAGAAAACTAATTCGAAGCAGTTCACTTGTGATGCCAGGAAGGGTGGCCTCTGGTGCCGTGAGCAAGGTGTTTCATGGGTGGGTGGGAAGTTAAGCCAGTACAGGAAAGGGCTTTGTTAGAGAGTTTTAAAAGGAGATACGTGTACCTCCGTAAGGGCTGATAACCTTTCTCTAAGAAATAAACAGGATTTTTGAAAACTTAGGAGGAATGTTCTAGAAGTTTAGAAAAAAGGTACATGTAGAGTCAAAAAGAAGTAAACACCTAAATAATAGGCAGAAATGAAAGCAAATTTTCAAATAGTTGATTTATATCTACTTAGGAAAGGGTATTGGCTTCCATTGAACTTGGCTCTGTAACGAGAAAATTGTGCCAGACCAATTTAATTTCCTCTCCCTGTAGAGTGACAGGCTATGTCAGCCAACAGGAAGCAATAGTAAAAAGGATGTTAAAACAGACCAGGCATGAGAAAACCAAAATCTAGAACGCAAACTTGATAAGAGACTTGACAAGGTAAGGATACACGCAGGTACATTTGTGCTTCTTTAGAATCCCAACTTGCCTTACTGAAAAATCATTTAAAATTGTGTGAGGTAGGTAGCAAAGCAGTAGTGGACTTCTCGAAAATGGCATTTACTGGATTAAAATAGAAAATTGAATGTATTTCCCAAATTCAGGAGATCTTGATTTTTTTGAAATATCTAGAAATAAAGAATTCTAAAAATTCTAAGATACATCTATCCTCTACCACTGAGCCTTTGGCTCATTTCTCACAATCATTTTTTGAAGTGCTGTGAATGAAGATATGGACTAATTTTATAATAATGCTGTGCAGGGAACTAATAGAAACCTAGGATTATATTAGAAATAAGTCATCATGATACACAAAAACAAAACACAATTACCACAGAAGAATATTAATATTCTAAACTGCAACTAGTTTAACTAAGGATTTCTTGTGTTTAAGGGGAAAAAAGATTGAATTTCAATCGGGCAAAGTTTCATTGATTTTCCAAATCTTTTTATCTTTTCTTAGGAACAGGTTCTGGGATATGGTGGAAATAGGAAAGGCTTTGGAGTCCAACAGACCTGGGTTCAAATCCTGACTATGCCACTTACCCACTGCATGAACTTAGACAGGAAATTTAAACCTTTCTGTTTCTTTATATGGAAAAGTGATACCTATGTTGCCATTTACAGCCAGGATTAAATGAGACAATGTACGTAAAATGCATGGTATGTTTATTTCTCAGTAAATACTGGCTCCCTTCCACCCCCTTCTCAATCCTAACCTCTCCTTTCTTCTCCCTCCCTAGCTGCCCATACACTTTGGAAATAAAGGTACAAGAAAAGACTGAGAATAAAGCCCTGTCTTGTGAAACAGGAAAAGGGACACAGCCTCACTTCCTTTTACTCTTGTTAAAGGTTTCCTGACTCTACAAGGAACCATTCACACTCCTTTGGCATTCTCTTGGTTCTTCCCGCTCTTTCCATGTCAAATGTCAATAAGCTGAATGACAGAGCTTTCTTGTCAAGTGACATTTAAAAAACAATTCTTTTCTTATATAAATTAGGTAAAGCATAGAACAACCATGAGTATGAGTATGGTAACCCTACTAATGCTTAAAAAAATAGTCATCCCACCATGTCAGCTTTACAATTGCAAACTTGAACTGGGAAATCAGACTCTTGGTTCTTATAGATTTGCGCATTTTTCTTAAGTAAACAAAAATCAATTTCCTAGCATGCTCTATAACATCTCAATAACAGTTTAGCACCTATGCATAAAGAAACTCAGGGATTATAAAATCACTTAGAATGTATTATTTCTAGACTGAGCAGACATAAGTCTTTGAAGATTAATTTCATGCTGAGGGTTAAATTTCACTTTCACGATAGGCTAACCATTGCCCGAGGCTGCACAGATAATGAACCTGCCAAGGGATTAGCAAGGAAACACTTGTGTTATTATAAAGCGGGTACACTTCCCTTTCTAACCAAGTTCATCCTACATGACATTAACAAATTACTCCCTCTCTCTGCCCACATTTCAATATAATGTGAGCCAGCAAGTGACCCCGAACCAATAGGACACAAGATAAGATCTTCTCAGTGCATGAATGGCTATTAAACTCGTCTGAGAGAGCTAGACCTCCTGCAGGGAAACACAAGGCATTTTATCTCCATAGGGCCCCTGCCTTGGCTGCAGAAACCTTTCTTTGGTCATAAAGCCTCTAAGAGATACAATGCCAAGAGGTAGGGAAGTCTTAACACAAACATTTAGCCCGCAGAAAAGGCACTCTCCAAAAAACACAAATGACACAATTCATTTCTTTTACAAACACATGAGAACTGTAATGTCTTCTAAACAAGAACTCAAAACTCAATGACTTAGCATTTGTTAAAATATAACATGTTCAGAGAGACTTCTGATATTTCAGATATTTTAGATAAAAATATCCTAAATAGAGCTTTTCTAAAATAACAGGTGTGTTCATAGATGGCAAGTCTGTTGGCTTTTTCTCAGTCTTCTTTCTCAGAGGATCTGCTTCTCCTGCGTGGGCTTAGAGTGGAGTCCCTCCTGTGGGACGGGCCCTCTCTCCACCAAGTGGCACTCAACATCCTCTTCCTTCAACTATGGTCCCCGAGCATGTCCTATTTCTACTGCTTGACTCTGAGCTCTTTGAGGGCAGCGAATTCGTCTTACCTTACCTTTGGCTCCTCTCCAGAGTCAGACCAAACATCTCTCACAGAGTAAACAGTCAGCTGCTATTGTGAAAACGGAATCTAACTGATCTCCGTATTTGACCATATCATGATTCTACTGTATAATGTCTGGAGCAAAAAAAATCTAATGAGTATGCAGAACGTGTGGCTCCAGTTATCTAGAAAGTTATAATTTAGTAGTGTTTAGTATAAATCTGGAGCGATCCTGTTAAGAAATTGTTGTGTTATTGAATGGATCAACTGCCATCAAAGTGAAGCTGCTACTTCTATTAGTGGCTAATAAGAATCAGGTGGAGAAAATGTGGACCAATCAGGACATTGTTGGCATTTGCTACAACTCAAGTTGGTTCTAGCCATGAATCATATAGGAAAGCACAATATAGTCTTCTTATGATGTATTAGTGCACCTCTGTTTAAAATATTGTCTTGTAAACAGATGATGTTTCCTTAAATTCACATTCTTATTTGCCAGCTTGACGGCTTTAGAATTGGGCCCATAAGGATGTTGTTGCATTTCATGTATATTCTCAGACTAATAGAGCCTGCAGCTCTCCAACACAGATGCGCTGATAGCAAACAGGGAAGTATTATGTAATGAAGGTAGAGGGACCTCAGCATTGACCAGGCTCTGCAACACTGAAGCACTCCACAAGCCCATGGTTAAGAGGCAGGCTCAGAAATGTTGTAGACGGGTGTCAGGGTATCTGGTTAAGGAAATGGGCAGGTGGCAGAGAAAATGGATGTAGGTAGTAAGTGTAGTATTCTCTATCAAAAAGTTTGGTAGTTAAGAAAAAGAGGAGATAGGGCGAGAAAAATCAATCTTGCTATTTATTTCAAACGAAATTGGGATGGCCAGAGGTGGGCCAAGCGCTCACAGCTGCCAGGGTCCTCACTCAGTTTTCTCCTCTGCATGAGGATATGGACTCGCTGATGTGGAGTTCAGCTGGAGAAAAGAAGAGTCTCTATATCTATAAATATTTTCTACTTTCTTCTGAAAGAATGAAATAAATACGTATTATAAAAGAGCTGTAGTACAACACAACACTAACTTCTCAAACACTGGTACTGGCAGCTGCATGACTTTGTTGGGGTCTTAGTGAAGCCACACTGGGACACACTGCTCCTCCTCTGGGTGGCCACCCAGCTTCTACGAAAATTGCATAACTTTTGCTAAATAAATCAGGGTTATAATACGGACTTACAGAACATGACCACACAGTCTGTTTCGCTGAGCTGTAGCCTACGTGAAGTAATATGGCTGGGGTGTGCAGAACAGGATGTCAGAACACAAGTCTGGCATCCCAGAAAGATGGACCGGTCTACAAAAAAAATTAATTTTAGAGAAGGGAAAAAGTAAATTTCAGGGACGTGGGAAAATGGGAAAAGATAATTATTAAAAGCAATTTACGTTGCTTTGCCTAAAAGTCTAGGCTACGGTATCAGGGAGATATTATTCGGCACATTAGCTAACATTCCTGTTCATGGCAATGTGAAAAGATAATGCTTATCTTTAGAATTATTGAGTGGGAAGTCTTGTGTATTTCTTAGTAGTTGACAGTAGAAACACACCTTTCCTTTTTTATTAAGGATTTTACTTAGTTAAGTACATTATATCGGTACATCTACTAGCCTCTTAATGGAAATTTCAAGTTGTTACAAGTTAGGATCATTATCTTGTTCAACACCCTACTTGATGTGGAGCATGCATTCTACAGCCTGCCAAAAAGCATTTGGCTTAATGAAGTTCTTTAATCTACATAATTACTATATATACTATATTTACTATATTTTTATCTGATGTTTTTTTAAAAGAGTCAATGGAAGTTTATCCAAGAACACTTACTTAACAATTATTTACCATTTTCCATATGAAGGTTATTAAACTGTAATTAAAGTACATTTACAGTCAACCATGAGAGGCTCTCATTCAAATTACACTGACAAATTGTGTTACAAATTCTCATAGTATTAACACACTTAACTTGTCTCTCAAACCAAATTTCAGAAACAAATTACATTTGCATTTGTATATTCTAAGGGGAATTTAATAAACATTCAGTATCTACTATGAGGCAGGTATTGTTTCTGGGGAGCACAGAAACAGGAACATAAACAATCAGTTTCATTTAAATAATGGACTTTATTTTGGCTGGTAAATCATCTCCATAACTTAAATATTGGACAAAGGAATTAACTTTCCTATAGTTCAATTTAGTAAAAGACCACACTATAACACTAAATGACACCCTTTTGCTCTGAAAAGTTATTTTTAACATATCTGAAATTAATTCCCCAATCTATCCTTGAATCTAGTCAAATGGTGACAAATACAACTGGGAGAAAAAAGTCCAATGCAAAAGGAGAAGTGTACTCTAGAGATTCAGAGATCTACAGTCATGTATCCCTTAATGAGGAGTTTATGTACTGAGAAATGCGTTAGGTGATTTTGTTGTACAAACATCATAGAGTGTGCTTACACAAACCTAGATAGTAGCACCTACTACACACTTAGGCTATATGGTATAGCCTATTGCTCCTAGGCTACAGACCTGTACAGCTTGTTACTGTACTGAACACCGTAGGCAACTGTAACACAATGGTAAGTATTTGTGTATCTAAACATAGAAAAGGTACAGCAAAAATATGATATTATAACCTTATGGCAGCGGTCCCCAACATTTTTGGCACCAGGATCAGCTTCATGGAAGACAATTTTTGCACAGACCATGGGTAGGGTGGGGTGGGGTGGGGTTTGGTATGTTTCAAGTGCATTACATTTATTGTGTACTTTATTTCTATTATATTACATTGTCACTTGCCATCACTGATAGGGTTTTGATTGGAGTCTGCAAGCAATTGATTTATTATGGTCTCTGTGTGGTTAAACCTCTCTGCTAATGATAATCTGTATTTGCAGCTGCTCCCCAGTGCTAGCATCACTGCCTCAGCTCCACCTCGGACCATCAGGCATTAGATTCTCATAAGGAGCTCGCAACCTAGATCCCTCGCATACGCAGTTTACAGTCGGGTTTCTGCTTCTGTGAGAATCTCATTCTACTGCTGATCTGACAGGAGGCAGAGCTCAGGTGGTGATGATAGAGACAGGGAGCAGGTATAAATACAGATGAAGCTTCGCTCCCTCCCCACCACTCACCTCCTGCTCTGTGTCCCAGTTCCTAACAGGGCATGGAGCACTACTGGTCCTTGGCCTGGAGGGTTGGGGACTGCAGCCTTATGGGAACATGATCTAACATCACTGGCAGAACTGTCACACGACTGTAGTTCACTTCTGGGAGGTAGTCAAAAGCTGGTGAGAAATGGACTATGAATTGAGGGGAAAGAGACAACTCAAGCCCTACACTTTCCCATGGCAGCAGTGGGGAAGTAGCCATCCAGAGGGAAACTGGGGCTCACAGAACTAACTCCACAAGAATATTCATTCATTGATAGGTTTCATTGTCATATCTCAGAGTAGACCTGAACTCATGGTCGAGAATAAAAGCAATAATTTTTTTTTTTAAAGAACACAGCATTATTCTTATCAAATCACTATCAAAGATGTCATTGGGGAAAATCCATGAGAGTCAAGGCTTCAGTGTAATTAGAGGGTAGAGACTGTTCGATCAGAAAACAAACAGAAGAGTTTATTTCAACCACGAATATATTTATTTGTCTTTATCTTTTGGAATGAGATTGTTTCTGAAGCAAAATAACTGTTATGTTATTCCTACTTGGAATTATCTTTTATTTACCAAAATTTCAGTGCTCTCAGCATCATTTACCAAAAAAAAAAAGAAAGAAAGAAAGAAAGAAAGAAAGAAAGAAAGAAAGAAAGAAAGAAAGAAAAGAAATAAAAACCAGTTCTCCAAATGGGTAACCTGAGCAAATTCCACTAATGAGAGCAGAAGATTCAGTTTGTTTTGGACAGACTTTACTCATATAAACTTTCTTAAAATATATTGTCCTTCAAATGGCTTGATAACATTGATTTCCTTAGATTAGGCTTTGAACAACCAAATGTTGCTATCAAGAAGTTTTCCCATTTAAGATTATAAATTAGAATTATGTAACACACAAGTTTCTCAGTCTTTCTGAATTTCAATAAGCTGTGACTTCCAAATATCATAGAAGAATAATTTTTTAATAGATCTGATATGTGGTGAACCAGAAAGAAGGGAGGAAGAACTGAAAACAAGAGGGGTATCACAGAAAAGAACAGTGGCTGTGTGATGTTATCATTTTGGGGTTTGAATACTGGTTACACCAGTTTGCTGTGTAACTGAGGACAACGCTTACCCACTCTGAGCCTAAAAGTAAGCAAATCGAAGGACAAAATGAAAATATGTTTGGCAATATGTTTCACATAAAGCAGGAAATAAAATATTAACTATCTTCCTTTTAGAAACTTTGAGTAATTGAAATTTCCTTTACTCTTTTTAATGAAGAATCAACACAGGATGCCTTGAGTTTTTAAAAATATAATCAAAGTAACAATATGCCTTTAGTTTGTCTATTATATGTAATATATAAGGATTTCAAAAATATCAGTGGTCTTTTCCATGAAGACATTACCCTTCTTTAAAAAAAATTGTTGGGTAAATTTTCTAACTGGAAAATACACATAGCTAAACACAAAAGCATAATTCAGGTCTCAATTAACACGGGGGAAATAACTTTGGGGCTTTCAATTCTACAAGAATTACTAATAACTTTTGTTATATGTGTCTCTTCTGTCCATTCTTTCTAGTTCTTCCTCAAACATACAAAGTCCTTCAGAATTCACAACTATCACCTGGAGGCAAAGGCTCCACTGTCAGCCAGACTAGAACCCTCAGAATCGTCCTGTATTTTTTTTCCTTTCCTTCCATTCCCTGATCATTCCCCACAGATTTTTCTTTCAAATGTCTTTCAGGTTTGCCATTTCCTCTCTATTTTGACTGATTTCCTAACACAAGGTCTATATTAATCCACAACTGTACTTATTTATTAACTTCAGCCTCTCGACTTACTCCTATTTGCTACCAAGTCTCCCTAAAATGCCACTTTCACCTATTATTAATAATACCCTGCCCAAGAACGTACAGTGGTTCCCCATTTGGTTCCCCAGGGCCAGACACATGCCATGGGTTCAATATGCTCCACAGACCACCCCTTTTCACCCATCATTTTAGTTTCTGCTTGTCTCCAAACCATACTCTCTATGAGGTTAAGCGAGGCCAAGACGCTCACCCTCAGACACCCAGATCATTTCTTCCTCTGTGATTTACTTGTGTTATTTATTCTTCTTGGAAAATTCTCTTACCAAACACTGATCTAAACCTTACATCAAGCCAGAAATCTTGCCTGAGGATTTTGGTTTTCTCTCTTCTCTGAGTCCCATTTAGATTAGCATTAAATTCCCTTCTAATTTTTCCACGTATTTTGCCCCTTAAATAAATTGTAAGCTCCTAGCAGATGAGGCAGTTTGGAAGCCGTGTCATATTTTTTATGTGTCCCCCCTCAGCCAAGAGTCAGTACTCAGTAAACAACTGACTCAATGATATACTGACAGATGCTCATGCACAGATTACTAAGCACCTTTCCAGTATTCTTTCTCCTCTTCTTCCCAACCAATTCCCTGATTTTATTTGAGGCAACAATATGCTGAAGGGAAAGACTACATTTCTCAATCTTCTTTGCAACTTGGTGATGTCCTGGAAGAAATCATTAGGTGAGGCTCCCAACGGATTACTTTAAAGGTGGCTGACTCAGCTGCGAGGCATGTTCTTTTTCCTGACTTCCTTCTACTTCCTGCTGGGAAGGTGGACGTATAGGTGGAGTTCTGGCAGCCATTTTGCACCATGAAGTGAGTTTGCAAAAGGATGAAAGTCATAAAGGATAGAGAAGCCATATGACTGAAGGAATGTGGGTCTCAGATGATATTGCAGAACTAAATTCCTGGTTTATTTGCAGTTCCTATTACTTGCAGCTAAACACAATTTCTAACTGACATTGGTGCGAATAAAGAAGTCTTGGATGTAAGGTATTATAAAGGGAGGAGACAGTCACAACCTTTATTATAGGCGGGAAAAGGAGAAAGCAGGAAAGGTCTGAAACCTGGGTAGAAAGACATGGCACACTGAGGGGAGCACCCACATGGCATTTCCATCCTGGTGCCACAGAAATATTGATAGAAAACTGGGCTGCAGAGGCAGGCAGATGTGGCCAGGGAGCAGATGCAACAGGATTCATTCTTCTCAGTGTTGCCAGAGGGGGCTAACCCTTGGATATTAAGAGGGAAAGAATTGCCAGGGGACATATTTGGCACCATATGGGTTGGAGCTTGGCTAATACTATACAGAAATCCTTAGTTAAAAAAATCCAAAAGTCAAGTAATGACATTCACAATAGCAGTCAATTCAGTGTGAGGATCCTAATCAGGTGAGCTATTGCATGATCAAAACTTTATGGCTGAATAAACCTCACCCAAAAGGTGTATTATTTTTATTTATTTATTAAAGCAGTACTACAAGGTAAATACTATCAATCTCATTTATAAACTCAACTACGGTCATCAATTTCTAACATTTTGCCACATTTTTCTCCTCCTCTCAGTCCATATATATGTGTATGCGTGTGTGTGTCAATAGATATATAACATAAGAATATTTTGCTGAATCAGTTGATATTAAGTTGAAGATATCATGACTCTTCAACCCTAAACACATCAGCATATATCTCCTAAGAACACGGGCATTCTCCAATATAACCAAATGCCATCATTTCATCCATGAAATTTAGCATTTATACAATAGTATTACCTAATACTCAGTGTACATTCAAATTTTGCCAACTATCCCAAAGACATCCTTTGTAGTTTGTTCGCTTTTTGCATCTAGTGCCACATATTGCACTCAATTGTCATGTCTCTTTAGTATCTCTTCATCTATGAAAGATTTCTAACCTCTTTTGTCTTTCAAAACATTGGCCTTTTTGAAGAATATAGATCAGTTGTTTGCAGAATGTTCCACAATTTGAATTTGACTGATTGGTTCCTTACTGTTTTTCAGGTTAAAGATAACATGTTTGTTAAAAGTACCACAAAGGCGACGCTGTGTCCTTTTCACACTGAGAGGCACACAGTGTCAGCCTGCCCAGTTTAGGTGGGCAAAGATACAGATTTTAATGCTCTACAGAACTAAAGTTAGCTATTTCAAAGGCATCTAATTTACGGGCAGGCTAATCCAGCATTAATCAGGTTACTAACAATTTACTCAGCATTCATTTTCTTGTCACACCTTAAGAACACATCCTACCTAATTTACAGCTCCCCTTCAATTAGAGTAACAAGAGTGAAATTGTCTGACAATTTGCTCCTGCTCTTGAGAACATGCTGGCACAGCCTCACTCCTGCTCCCTTCCATGCACTGTTGCTGGAAGCTGGGTACCAGGGGGTACCAGCAATGCCAGCCGCATACAAGGGGAGAACCCAGCAAATCATGTCACAAAAACTAGGTTACCCAGAGAAGGTGTAGGGAAGAGACAAAGGCAAAACTGAAACATGATCCCTGGGCACTCAATCATTTCCATTTTATTTTACCTAATGAGGCAGGAGTTTAAATGTTGACCTGATCAGAGTCAGATGGAAGCCTTAGAGGAGCGGGACCCCCACTGCCCTCCTGTCCCGACACCCTTTGTTACCTCCAAGTGAGCTGAGACCAGGCTGTGAACCATGTAAATAGAAAGCTTCCAGGTTAATGAAAAGCTTCAGCACCGTTGGAAAAACTGGACAGAGGGTTATGCCGTCTCCTAATCCAAAGAAACTTCATGCAGCTCAGTAATAAAGTTTAATGAATGCTGGTCATTTTGAATCATGAGCCTGAGCAACTGGCCAAGGGCTAATAGTTTCCTTACAGAATCTCTCCTATAGCTGGGACACAGCAAGAACCCTCAGGCTGCATGGGAAGCCAGAGTTCTACATGAAATGTAATATTCCATATGCCTGAAACCAAGGGGGAAGTTTTTGAAAAGGGCAGTAAACATCTCTCACAATCTGATGTTTTTATTAGGTGATGGCATGCTTTGTGCTACATTTCATTAATTATCTGCAAAAGGAACTTTCTTTCAACGCCATGTCAGATTTGACCTATTGCAATCATGTAACAAAGTATAAAGCCAGGCTGCAAACTAGCTTCTCCATTTTTCTAGGGGCATAGGCACGTGAGGCAGGCTAACAATTTAACTAAAACTGACCCTGGAAAAAATTCCCGTCTCCTGGAGTATTGAGCATGGATTTGTTTTATATTAAGTTTAAAATATGACTATTCGAATTGCTTAAAATAGAAATATAGAAATGGATGTTTCTGAAAAAAGTATGGATTATTAAGAGTGAGTAAGAAAACTGAATAGAAAAAGGTAAAGTTGAAATGTTATTTTCACACAGATGGAAACATCCCTTACATCCCTGAAGTTCATTTTAAAATATAGCAGAAATTATATTCCAGTAACTTAGTACATGGATTTAGATATGCCATAAGTCAAATCATACTCTAAGAAAGTTCTTGCTTACACACAGCAGAAGTCTCAAATGTGCCAAGCCATGGATGAGGCACTGGGATTTTTGGGAATGCAGAGAACTTTTCCACATTTAAAAAAAGCTTTAAGTTGTATTATTCCAAATAAAATTTCTATAGAAGAATATGATCCAATTGATGGTCAAATTATCATCATTGTCTCAAATTCCTCATTCGACAAATAGGATTTGCTATTGGCTTCTACCTATACTTGTAAAACAATTAGCAAAGATTTCAGATATTCTCTTGACAGGCAAGTCTGGAATTCAATGAAAATATGGATTTGAAGATTTATGGGGTGGGATATCGTGATTGCACAGCAGCGCTTCTCCAGTTTTCCAGAGACCATAATTCCTGCCTCTGTTTATTATTCAGTTTATGGTTGGAGTATAACAGATGATTCATTTTTAATGTGATAAATGTTTGGGGGTTTGTTTGAGGGAAATAAAAGTGTATAGTTCAGCATTGGACATGGATAGTAAACTGGAGTATAAGGCAATATATTTCTAAAACATGGTGATTAGGGTATTTATTTGCTCCTTTATACCCAGGGCTCCAGTGAAGAGTGACTGATAGTGTTTACATTTAAACCTAAAACCACATTACCATGCCTTGCAACTTATTGAACTTTTTAGAAGGAATTTTAATTTTCTCAAAAAATTAAAACTACTACTTTCTAGTTGTGAAAGACGTTTATAATTTCTTATATAACTCTATAAAAAGAATCAGAGAGCAAGATGTGGTCAAAACAAAGGATCTCTGACCCATAAGAATTTACATGCCATGAAAAAAAGAATGCTTAGAAACATACAATAGTTTATACTATTCAGATTATGTCTACAGTAACCCAGACTTGTGTTTAGTTCATGTATCCATCCAACCATTCAACAAAAATTTATTGAGCACATAGTAAATGTCAGATATAGGTCTAGTCCCTGTGATACTGGAGTGAACAAGATAAAGTCTTGTGGCCTCACTGAGTTTGCATTCTAGGGAAGGAAATGAACAATAAACAAATAGACAATACATATACAGATCCAAGTCCCTTTCCAAGGTTCCCAAATCCATATGCTCAAAAAATCCCAAACGCTGACTTCCCCCTAAGTTTGTGGCAAACCCATTTGGTGGCAAAACCCTACCTGAAAAGAGTAGGCTATTTATAGTCTTCATTCCATTCAATGTGAATGTTATATGTCCAGCTGCAGAATTATTGTTTTTGATCATAGGATGCTGCCAGACCCTGTTGGGGTGTTTTATAATATACATGATAAGTGCACTATATTGCTTTTATAAAATACAAAAATTTCTGAATTCTGAAACATATCTGTCCCCAAGAGTTTTGGTTAAGGAATTTAGATCTGTATACAACATTAGGTAGTGAATGAATAGATATATGGATGAATGGATGAATAAATAGATGTTTGGAATTTTTTAGGTTAATCTGCTAATTTTATCAAAATACTCAGCCATCAGTAGATGTATACATTTTTCAACGTCTGTAACCTAAAACCAGGTTATTTGGTAGTTACTGGCCCTAACAGTCACTGGTTCATTTATTAGCCCCAACTTTGTCTACTGAGGAGGATAAAATGAGTAAGTCATAGTCCCCACCTTTGCGAGTTATAGTGTAGTTGGGGGGAAAGACATGAAAACAGAAGACTGCCACACCCTGATAAATACCACAGTCACCTTATTCTGCCTGGGAGGACTGGGCAGAGGAGGTGATATCTGAGAGCGGTGAAAGATGAGGAGGTGTTTGCCAGGGAGAGAAATTGAGAAAGGACCCCCGGGAGGTAGATTCCTATGTTCAAAGGCTCTCAGAATTTGAGAAGGGCGAGCCATGTTTGGGGAAAAGGTCACCGTGGCCACGGCAGAGGGTGCATGGGGCTAGAAAGCTATGAGGCGGTAAAGACTGGAGCTGTAAGAAGGCCTATCTTGCAAGGGAACTTAGACATCTGTATAGGGCATTTTTAGGCATGGAAATAAGTGAACACTCAGCTTTGTGCTTTGTGTCATTTATTATTTCAGGAAGATAACTCTGGAAGGAGTATGGATTTGAATATGGACCAATAGTGAAAGGTGGGTCCTAAGGAAGAGGCGGTAAAACTGAAGCAAAGGCAGTGGGGTGGGAAGGCAGTTTTGGAAGACCCAAAACGGCATGGTGATCAACCGATGTGTGCAGTGACGGGAGGAGTCAGGGTGGCTAACCTGAAAGACCAGGTGGAGAAAAACACCATAAACTAAGACAATCATAAGGCGTTCTTAAATATTATCCATCAATCTCCAGATGTTCTCCTTTTTAAGCTATCACCGTAATGCAAAAGGTCAATGATATTCTGTTTTACACAACTGTGGACCCCATTCATAAGGCACAATAAGATTTGAAAAATTGTTTTTTGTGCTTAGGGACTTTCCAATGGGACAAGCAAAAGAATTATACATTAAGTATATTCTCCATACTGTCAAGGCCCAGATTTGTTTCCAGTGTCATAAATCATCATAATTAACAACCTTTCAACTGAATGGATCCCAAAGCACTTTCCAAATTATGCAACTTTGGAGGTGAATTGCCTCAGCTGTCCAACAGCTGTCAGCAGCACTGCAACGGGGACAGAACAAGAAGGAGGATGCGGAATCTCCATGGAACTCTTCGCAGCATTTAGGTTTGTGGAATGCAATTCCCCAAAACAGAACTTGGCCAGGAAAGGATCTCATCTACCCTTGGTAGAAATTCAGTAAAGCCAGTCTTATCCTAAATGGCCAGCACATCTTTCTTTCATACAAAAGATATCTGTGAATGGAATCAATACTGGTCCCGGGTCTAGGAAAATCAGTTACGTATTTCAAATTACATTTCTTACTTTGGTAATGGCTTCCTTAATAGTTGTTCAGCAGGTGGTGGTTTCAAGTAGAACCTCATTTCTTTTTCACATAGTAAGAGAAGAATAAACTGTGGAATTAAATTAAATCAGGTTGCCTGGAATCTAATGAATCTCATGTGATAAAATCAACTCTGGTTTTTGGTCTAAGTTTGGGTTTTTTGAGGGGTCATTTTTATAACCTGATAAAACTCTGACTTTTCATCTCTCTTCCTATGTGTGCAGGCCCAGATGATTCATAGGAAACTCTCTAGAATATTCTCTTAATTCTGTGTTTTCCAGCCAAGGAATGCAGGGCATTTGTAAAGTCATATAATCAACATGGTGAATATTCCTGGAGCTTCTAATGTATTCAAAGATTTGGGATAAATACAAAAATTGACACCTTATGAAGTTTAATGTAACAGTAAAACAAATTTTAAAAATAAGATATGGGAATTTGAGTTTGCTATGGACAATTCAGAGTACAGACATCCCTGAATAGCTCTCCTCTGATTTCTCCCTGTCCCATCTGCTCATCTGTATTTATTCCCCTTTCATTTGATATGGAGAGGACTTTGGGGAATAATTTTATGAAAAAAATGCCATAATAAGTACTTTTATTTCCAAATCATGGCTCTTTTGGACAGCAGAGGAATAAATTACACATTTGTGAGATGATACCCTGATTCAACAAATCTGATGTTAAGGAAATAACAGTGATGAAAAGAGCTAATACATTTATGTTTCATAAAAAGCAAAACCCATCACTACTAGTCTGAGAAAAACTCAAAACAATCTAACTCCTGTTGGTGTAAATTATTTTACCAATACCATTCTAAAGGGAGAAGTAAGAACTTAGTTCCTTTCATATCAATTCAATGAAGTAATTTCTGGATCGTTTATCATGTACAAAACACTCAGCCAACAACTCTTAAGTGATACAAATGGAAATAAATTAGAAATGGCATTTCTAAATCTTTGGGCTGTGCTAATATTTGTGACAGTATATCTAGTCTCTGGTAGACCTTGAAAATCAGTTATCTAGAGCTTATTTCCTGCTAAAACCCATACCGGAACTGTAATAAACTCATTAGGATCTGTTATCTTGCTTCGTTAATTTTTTAGAACCAAGGACTTAGACTTTTTAAAAACTTGAATCTTTTTACTTACTTTTGGTTACTCTAAATTAATTCACTGCTTAATTAATTGATCTACCCATTCAAATTTTTATTGTTCTCCAGCTGTGTACCAGGCTGTGGGGACTAAGTGAACTGAGGTATAGCACCTGTAGTCACAGAATTTTCAGTCTCATATGTAGACACAGGTAAGTGAACAGGTAATTGGCAATGCTTTTTGTGTAAAGTGCTTTGTTAGGGGAAAACTGGTGGAAGGGCGGGGGGAGAGCATACAGTAGCAGATGGGAGGAGGCCTTCCAGAGGAAGTGATGTGTAAAGGAAGACCTAAAGGATGAGGAGTTAGCCAGAGGAAGGGAAGGAGTGGGGAGGCAGGGCAAACTAGACTTTCACGCATGTTTCCAATCACATCAATTCATATCCGCAGAGAAGTAACGATTGCTACCAACGACTGACTCTGCCAGAAGTTGCCCGGCACTTCACATACATCGCAGTATGTGATACAACTATTCCATGAGGTGGCTATCACAACCTCCATTTTACAGGTTGGAAAATTGGACATCAGTCAAGTCACACTCTTAGTAAGCCAAAGAGTCAAGATTCAAACGCAGGTCTGCATTGCTCCCAAACTAAAATTCTTTCTATATATCAGGTTGCCAGCTACAGAAAGCAGGGTGAGAAGGTGAAAGAAAGTTTCCTGATCTCTGTTAGGCAAAAACGTTATGATCCTAGAAAGCTACTTAAACAGATCTTAGATTCCACTGTCTTTTCTTTGAATCTCTCAAAAATGATGTTCACCACAGTACCTGGACAACTGACAGGTAATCATTATATGTTATAACATATTACTTTCTCCATACTACCTGTGCTCTCCAGGCATCTAACAGAGCCGTACACAGGGCACACAAGTCCTACTAAAGTCTCTGAATGGAGTTTTGCACAATTCAGCCAAAAAGGAGAGTAGGGATTCAGCACCTATTTAGGAAGCAATATTTTGGTCTTGATTATGTTCCACGGGACTCCTTCATTCACTACTAGAAATGCAGACTTAATGCATAATACAGGGAATGCACACAGGGACCCGGCAGGTGACAGAGAGTCTTGTTTTCTACCTATTCTTTTCCTCTACTACAAATGTTAGTAGTGGAAATGATGATTGAAGATTATGACATTCTATAGTCCTCTTTAAATAAAGGATACAATTTAAGAGTTTAAAGCATAGTATATGCTCTGTGCAGGAAATTTCTTGGTATCTCTATTTAAAGGAAAATATTCTTATTATGAACAAGCTTCAGATGCTGGAGTCATTAATAGTTTATGAAACTTGGTATTTTTACTATGCACGAAATAAAGTATGTAAGATAAACTGGGAACCATATGTGTCACATGATTTGTTAGGGCCCAATCACACCTAATTTCAGTGACTGAAGAAAAAGAGGCAAGCAATTAAGGGAGAGTTTGGTTAGCTTCTGTTCAACGGAGGACGGAAACCTGCACAGCTGGAGACAATTCTGAGCAAATTGATCAGAATTCCTTTACCTTAACAAGAGCCTGGCTAACAAGTTTGATACCCATGAGTTTCTATAATCAGGCAGCAAGAATTTAAGAACCCAGAAGGGCAAGTCACCTTGGAGTATTAATAGCTCTAACCCATGTAATTCTAAGGAGCATGGACACCTGTTAGCTTGGGATAAGGCAGACTATTTTTTATGAATAATATAATTTGCTGAGTAACAAAATGTTATATTCAGGTGTCAAGAGTTGAATGTGGCTGCTTATAAAATAAATTTATAAACTACACAAAAAATGGGGACTAGAAAATATTTGGCATAATATCTGGGCATTCAAAATGTTGGGTCTCCTTTTTTTTTTTAAAAAAAGACATTTTAATGCACATTCTCTAAATGAGTGGTTAAGAGTCTTCTCTGAGTTGCTAATCCCTGGACCCCTCCAAGGGTTGCTTTATATACACTGATGGTTACTTGCTTGCTTGCCAACATGATGACCACGTCCAAAGAAGTCTTTTCCAGGGACAGATCTGCTACTTTAAAAAGGTTTGTCTAATTCCTAAATAATGAACATGGTACTCTGGAAGGATACCAAGCATACTAAACATTTGGAAGAGTTAATGAAAACCCTGTTACATTTTAAAACAACAATACAGCAGATCTACCCCTGCAACTTTATGATTATTTTTGCAGTTGCAGCCTTTAACTCAAAGCCAAGAAGTACTGGGAACACACTCAATGCTGATCCAAATGAGCATTCTATGCATTCTTTTCCTGTATTGCATGAGGAAGCAAAGACCTGACAGAAAAAGGCATTGCCCAAATGCAAAACTACCTACATACACAGAGAACAACAATTGCAAAATCCAATCTGTTTCCAGCAGCCAGCAAAAGTGAACCTGGTTAGTTTGCTTTAGCCTCCAAACACTCTTCCTGAATTCAACATACTTTCTTAACTAAACCATTGCTATTTCGGGGGAAAAAAACCCCACACACACAACAAAACAACTAACAATTAGACACACCTGGTTAAAGTGTCCTGCACTCTGTTCACACTTCATGATGTATCTTAAAGTGACAGCATATTAAAATGTCAATGTAATTCCTAAGCATTATGTGGCTATAACAGCTGAAAGCATAATTATAGTTCCCAGAATTATGTAGCTGAACATGGCTTGTTTATATAGCCCAAAATTCATATATTATATGGAATATGTAATTTTCACAAAATTGTAAGAAGTTAGAAAAATTGAAGTATATCCTCACATTAACTTAAAAATTCATATTGTTTTTTTGTTTTGTATGTGTTTAGAGCATGGTCATAGTATTCTTTGGAGTCTACCATCATGTGTTAGGCACAACACATGAAATTTTGGATAAGAATATTGTTACTCTAATGTTTCCAAGACAAACACATAGCTGACCATAGTCAGTTTTAAATAAACCATATAGGAAACACTCCTAAAATTTTACATGGAGACCAAATATACTAAATTTGAATATAATAAATATCATAAATATGAAATTGAATCAAATTGCTTCCATGCATTGAAATAGGAAAATTTTAAATCTGTTAGAACATATATCCCTGGTAATAAATCGTGATGATATTCTTATTGTGAAAACCAGGAGTGCTTGCCAAGTACTGGTACTGTAAGATTGTCTCAGTAGCTAAAATAAAATAGAATATTACTAAGGAATTTGGCACTAAAATCAAATCAACAATTGTTCAAGGGGGAAACAGGACAATTAAATTTTTCATTTGAAGACTGTAACGATATGAATCACACATTCCAGATAAATGTTTTGGCAAGGCCATGCTTCCATTAACATCTCCCAAGGCCAACCCTAAAGTTGCAAAATCTGAGAAGCTGCCCGAGTGAATCTTATACTTAAGTATTTTACAGCAGATTGTCTGCACACTTCTCATCATAACCCTACACTACTTCAATTAATCAACCTCTTATAAACAAACACTTAGCCTTCTCTGACGTATGGTGTTGCTAAGATACACTGTTTTCTCAATCTGCGCATTCATTTTTAACTTCTAGAAATTGTTTCCTAAGATGCTAGACAGCTCCAGGACAGGCTTGATTCTCTCCCCGCCCAGGACTCCTGCTGCCAGCCTGGGTCATCCGCACCTGGTTCCTGGGAGTGGCCTGGCTGCTCTCTCATGCCAAGAAGCCCTCTCCTCTGCCCGGTTGGGCATGCAAACTTGAGCTTACTCTACTACAATAAATGATTATACAGAAAACGTGTTTGATGGCCACAGTTGCTCCAACTTGGCTACTCTTGGTTCTGCTGGACCAGTGACAAATGCCACAGCTTTTTAATGGTCTGACCCCTGAGACTTTCATAAGCCAACACCCTATTTATTCAGAGGTCTTAGGTGTCCTCTGAGGCCCTCCAACAAACAGTGCTGCATTGTGTCTCCAGTTCTTTTGTTCCACTTGGATTAGAGAGCACAGTCCACATAGTCTCTTATTTTCCCCTCCTTTTATACAAAAGTAGGTAGGGTGAAAATCTTTTAAACTACAGAAACCAGAAGTATATGTTTAAGTGTTAATTTCAACTCAGGTTTGACAACTGGTAGACTGATATGACCTATGTGCATTTACAGCAATATTTTAAGTTGGGATAGATCATCCCTTCACTCCCTCCCTCACTTATTCAGCCAGCGCTTATATAATATCTATTTGATACTGGGCACAGTGCCAGATACTAGGAGTACAAATGTAAATGTGCCATGATCTCACATTTTAACAGAGGGTGCCATAAAAAACTAACATTATAATGTGAAACATAGATATTATATACATTATAGACACACACACATACAGTTTTATCCAATGTCAGAGAAAGGAACCATTAATTCCCCATAAATATGTATTAATAGAAGAGGATTCAGAGAAGTGGTTATAGTTGAGTTGAATCTTGAAGGATGAGAGAATTCTCCCCCCGCCCCAAGAGAAGCTGGGTGAGAGTACTCATAGCAAACAAAAAGCGGTTAATTGCCCCAGTTTGAATTTTGGCTCTCTCCTTTCTCAATTCTTGAACTCTTTAAGTATTAGTTTTCTCATCTGTAAAATGGAGATAATAATAGTGCTTCCTTCATGGGTTTGTTAGCAGGATTAAAGTAGACAACATGATAAAGAACAGTGCACAGCATGCAGTAAATTCTTGATAAGGTGGTTACTAATAATGTTTATTACCATTATTACTATAATGTGTATTTACAGGTTGTGTTTTGGAAATAATAGATGGTAGTTGGTGTAGATACAATGAAAGTACATCAGACTTAGCAGTTATATAGTGGATTCTGGAAAAAGTACATTGGGATCCTATATGAAGGCCTTGCATGTCATTCTAAAAAAGTCTGGACTTGATGTCATGAACAAAGGGAAACCATGAATGGTCATACATTCAGACACGCACCTCCTAAGAGACCGACAGTGTACAGAAAGTTGCATTAAAGAGGGTGATTGGTGACTTTTGTACTTTTCTGGGATAGGAAGCAGGGGAGGCATTTTGCCACCCTTGGACCTACTAAGGGGGAGTGGCAGTAGTAATCTGCCCGAGGTACAGGCAATAAGGGGCTGCTTTGTCTGTATAAAAATTTTACAAAATAATAAGCATCAGTTTGTTTTTGTTATTGCCATGCTCTGTTAATTCAGAACAATGTCAGTGATATAATATGCTCTTCCCTGCTGGGCAAGCCACACCCTCAGTATGCCATGGCTTGGTAGCTTTGTGAAATCTAATGAGGATTAACAAGGACCCAGAAGCTGGGTCATCAGTTAGTACCTCCTGACCCTTAGGTATGGGTTAATTCGGGAGTAGAAAATGGGCCTAAGGAACAAACAGCCAAATACAAAGTTTGAGAGGGGCTAAGTAGTGGGAAAAGTTTGGGGTACCTCCCAAGGAAAACAGATCAAAGGGGAGGCCCCCTCAGGGGGACCCTGGAAAAAAGAGACCAATGACACTAGATGGTGGGTAGTTAAGAGATACAGATACCAAAAGTTAAAGATGGAAGAGGGAAGGCTTCAAGCAATACACCTTCCTCATCTGTAGCTACCTCACCATTGACGGGTCATGCACCAATCCAGAAAGGTCTGCTCCAGTGGTTTTCAGGACCACTAGCATCAGTTACCTTATCTCAAATGCAGACCATTGCCATGGGCCTCCACCCCACACTGACTGAGGAACTCTGGGGTAGGGCCCGGCAGTCTGGGTTTTCACCAGTCCTGCTGGTGACTCTGAGGCAAGCTAAAGTTTGAGAATCAATCATAGGTCTCCCCCTCCATGAAGCAACTCCCTAAATATAGCCCTACATCCTCTGAGGTATGATATATTCAGATGCCTCACTGGTATTGGTGACATTTGTCACATATCAATATTTCTGCCTCTAATACACGAGACCAGTGGATTAGCTCCTTTGCTTAACCTAATGGTTCTCAACAGGGGTGAAGAGTTGTTTTGTTCCCCAGGAGGTATTTGGCAATATCTGGGGACATTTTTGGTTGTCACGATGGGAAGAAGGTGTTATTGGTATCTCCTGAGTAGAGGCCACAGATCCTGCCAAAACATTCTACAATGCCCAAGGCAGACCCTTGCAACAAAGAATTAGCCAGCTCAACGTGTCAACAGAGCGGAGGCTGAGAAACCCTGGTTAACCTTACAAAGAAACAAGTTCTTTTAGAATCTTCATTAAGTTGGGGGAAGGGAAAAGCAGCATGGGGAAGTCAGCACCCAATCTGGTGTCTCTGAACACACATCCCCACTCGTGTGGTGAGGAATGTTTACTGATTGGTGACTGACTCTGTTTATTGTTGGTCCGTAAAGGAAGTAGGAGCTTTATGACCCTAACCAGGAACTGCCGGCTTTGTTTGCTCTCCCTCTCTTGAGCTTGTCTTTCTGTATATTGTTTCTATCTTGACTTCATTCTTTGATTCCAAAGCGGTCAGGCCAGTCCTGATCTGGATCTCAAGCATTAAGTCCTGGCTGCTCAGCCATGGCTTGTAAGGGGGAGGGGGATGTGGGGGACTGCTAATTCTGGTAGTGGGGCTGGAGGACAACCTCACTGAAATGCTAAGCCAAGATTCCAGAGAATGCTTTAGGTATCTCCCACCTACTGCCCCCTCCTTAGATTGGGAGTGGCCAGTAGAAAGGGGGCCACTGGCAACTCCTCAGAGAAGAGTTGGCCATGGCCGTGCCAGACATGTGGGTGGGTGACGTGTGGAGGCCCAGGGATCCCCGCATCCTCGCACGTTGCTGCTACAGCAGAAGCAGCACACAAGGGCTGTCCATGGAGCGAATTCTGCTATAATAAAATCTGAATGAGGCAGGAATGGGCCTGACTGTGGGGTAGAGGAACATGAAGGAGACAGATTCATGCAGACTGGAAACCTGTTCCACCCAGAAAATGTGGAATCAGATGGAAAAAACAAGTGAAAGCCATGATTGCCATGGATATTTGGCTTACTTTGTTTTCATGTAATTTGGGGAAGCTTGTCTGCTGTGCTGTCCAAGGAAGCTCACGGCTGGTGCAAAAAGATATTTAATTCCTGTGAACAACTCTTGGCATCTTTTTACACAATGATTTTTACAGCCTCACATTTCCATGGGATCATTTCACATTTACCACTGTTTGATGACTCTATAACACATACTCCAGTAGCCAAATGGAATACAGTTCTGTTTTGATTTTAAAGGAAATTTTTTCATATTTAAAGCCTAGAATGTGCTTTATCTTAGGCCTGGGGTCTGGGTCTGCCTGGGTTGGGGTCTGCAGCATTTCTTATCCTCCGCAGCAGCAGAGCTCGGCAGTCTGAAGACCCCTCTGGAGGGCAGGGCCAACACTGGAAGCTCACTTCCTAAAAGACACCAAGGGAGGGAGCGAGAGCAACCCTCCGATGGAAACACCTTTCAGGCAGCACCACGGGGAGTCTCTATTTAAACAGGTGACCTTGCAGAGAGAGGCTCCAGATCCCATTACCGACTGGCCGGCTGAGAGGCAGATTTGTTTTTATGAGCTCTCCAGGCACACATCGGGGGCCAGGCGTAAATATGGAGAGAACTTGCTAAAACCTTGCCCCTTTTCCACAAAACGTAAAGAAAATAAAACTGTGTGGAGGCTTTTGAGAATGACTACTACTATCAGTAAATGACCCGAGAGCAAAGTGGCCATCATTCAGCTATAGTTTTTTAAATTTACTTTATCTAGGGAGACGAAAAGCAGTATCAGATATTTCAGCCCTCCTGCTTCCTTCAAGGAGTGGTGGAGAGAGGAAAACAGCTGCTTGTATATGAAGCAGTTTAAGGGTCAAATATTGCTCTGCCCAGAGGTGCTGACATCACTTAACTCTCCCCAGGAGAGAGGCCCTACCGTCATTTTCAGGGCTGGCCGGGCGCAGGCCTGAAGATGGGCTGGCCACAGCCCCCATTTTGTTTCTCCTCGAGCACCTACAGAGTCAACAACTGCAAGTGAACATTGCCATTAAGACTCTAAAACTTTGTTTTTATTGGCTTTTGGGGGGAAAATTTTTTGTTCACAATTTATGAAAACACAATGTAGCCAGTAAGTTAAAATGTGAATGTGAATTGCAAACTTTGCATAGTCATTAGGCTAATCATTAGTCATCTGTGGTTGACAAGGAGGGTTATAATTTGACACCTGGCAAAAATCAAGCAGATTTCAGAGAACTCAGAGCTGGGAAATGAGATGGAAAAAAACACCCTCTTTTTCCCTAGGAGGTCCCATGTAGTAACATTTGCAAAATCTCTTTCTCTCCATAGAAGTGAGTTGCCCCTAAGCCAGGGCTGTGGTGTTTCTCCATCTCTGAGTGCTGGACGACCCACCCCACCCTCCAGAGTCTATAAAAACTGGCCAAAAAGTCTGCCTCAGAAGGTTCTCAGAAGTGAACCTCTGGGAGTTAAGAGAAAGAGATGAATAACTTCTGAACCCAATGCTTAAGCAATAAGGGACCACCAGAAAGTTTCAGTGTCAATTCTGAAAATATTTTTTGAAACATCACAAAGTCATGGGAGAATGACAGCATGGTACTAGAATGACGGAATCCTCATTTTCTAATTTCTTTATAAAACCCCAGATTTTCTTCTGTCCACTATACATGACCATTTTGTTTTGTGAGATGAGATCAAAATATTGAACCCTGAGTTTGTATTTTCTGACCCCTGACCTCTCCCAGGTGTTCTGGCTCATTTCCTGAGAGTTATGTTTGATTTGGGAACGCTTCCCTCTTTTCTCCCATTCCCCTGCTACAGTTTGAAACCTGGAACACCCGCATACAAGACCCTGACTATCTCCCTTTGCTACTCAAAAAACACTCTTAAATGTTCTCTCAGAACTTGGCAAGCATCTGGACAGGGACAGTTTTCTCACACTCTGAGAAATCAAAATATGAAACAATAGCTCTTTTCCAATTCTTCAACCTGAGGATAAATTTTAGGGTCATTTCTTTTTCCTTTCTATTTAACCTAAGAGTTTCCCTGTTGTACTACTAAAATGAAATCAAATAAATAATCTACTGAAGTTTTCAGTGTGCAAAAAGGAAATACAAATTCTAATTTGGGATTCTTTAGGACCAAACCTCAGGAAAAAAAATCCAAAAATTATTTCAAGGTTATCTCTTCAGAAATAGTGGTTAATATTGTCTTAAAAAATCTCCTTCCCCACTCTCTTTTTCAGATGGCAAAAGAAAAGACTAGAAAATACAACCGTTGAAAGTCATGCATTATTTTTGTTTTAAAAATGAAGCTAGACCCCTGCTTGACAATACTACTCTACTAATCCTGATTGTCTTTTAAAAACAAAAAACTTAAGATATCTAGAAAATCCTAATAAAAAGAGATTACTACTTCTTTTAACAATAAGAGGCCAATCTACTGAGCTAACAAAAAGAGCTACCTTGAGGAATGTAACAAACTCTGCCTACTCCACCTGGCATTATTCCTTAAAAATAAATAAATAAATGCTGCATGAGTTGTACAAGTAAATACCAGATATTGTGTGCACTAAAAACATTTCCTTGAGGAGCACCCGGGCTGGCCTCACAAAGCCCACTCGTCACCAGCATCATGCCCACCAACACAAGCATCACCAGGGAGATTGAGTCTTTTCTTCCTAGTCCAGGGGTGAGGGGCAGGGGTCACTCAGGCACTGAATTAGAGGAAAGAGCTTTGAACTTTAGCAGAGATTGGACAGAACTGAGAGAGGCTCAACTACCCTGGGTCTAGATGACAATTTCTAGGTATCTGGATTAGTAAAGGAGCAGCTGGTACACAGATCTTGGAAAATTCACTGACATGCAGTGAATATATAAATATCATGTCTAATTCTCTGGGGTGTAAAACTATAAACCACAAGTTAGGCACTGAAGAAAACACAACTTATGCTGTACAAAATGCCCAGATTATGTAGCTAAAGAGATATCCATAAAATCTATGAATTGATCCTGTGTGAAGCCTGGCTCACGATTAGAGCCAAAGACAAGCTTGTTGTTTTTGTTTGTGTTTTATTTTTCCAAATATATAGTTTGAAAATATATACCTGGCAGCCACTTTTTAACTACATTCATTCAATCGGTCATTCGCCAGCCAAGTATTTATTGAGTACCTACTTTGTGCCCAACATTCTTGTAGACATTGCATACATAAATACATCAGTGAAAGAAGGCCCCCGGCCTTTAGAAAGCCTACACTCCAATGGTGCTGGGGGCCAAACAGTTAATGTGACACACATAAATAAACTTGACGGACCAGAGGACTACAGCAAAGGTAAAAAAGGTCATGAGAAAGAGAGACACACCGGAGGCCACTGGAGATGAGGCGGCCAGATGAGGAGATGACAGCTGAGCTGAGGTACGAGGGTTGAGAAGGAGCCAGTTACTCCAGGAAGAGGGAATACCAAGTACACAGGTCCTGAGGCAGGACAGAGCTTGGTGTGTTCAGGGACTAGAGAAATCCCTCCGCTGGATATGTACTAAAATCACCGTCTTTTTAAATAATGAAAACATAGCTTTGGAAACATGGAATATCAGACTGGACGAAGCCTCTGAGATCATTCAGGGGAATGTCCTCCATTTCCTGGTGAGGAGTCTCGTCCCAGAGCAGCTCCCCCGACTCGCACAGCTGGGCCCACAGCGCTGAACTAGAACGCTGATCTCTGTCTTCAGCGCGTGTGTCTTCCCGCAAGATCCGTTGCCTCTGAGTCAGTGTGTGTTAATGACGTTCCCCCTGGACGCTGACAGGCTGTCCACAAAGGGATCATGTCTGCTAACCCGTCCTTCCTTAGTGAACATGCTCAGAATTCTAACCAGTTCTCACTTTAGGAGAATATCTTTTTTTTGTTTTTAAATCAATCCTTTTTCTTATATGTACTTGATACTTCTCAGAATTTAAAAAGACATAAATACAGAGATAACTTAAATTCAAAAGCCTATTTTTCTTTGATTATTTAGCAGTACTGAGTTAGATCTGATAGTGAAAAGTTTTACACAACTATGTTGTGTTTTTTTCATAAAAAAAGAGAAATGCATATCCCAGATTTTGATTATAAAAAATTGATATTATTCAGTTTAATATGGGATTTTTTTGCCACAATAGGGAAGTATGTAACCTATTAAGTTCTCACAAAAGTTTCACTGAAGAAAATATTATTCAATAAGCCCCAAATGGGAAGAATTTCTCCTGTAGGAACTTGGCCCAGAGTATGTAGAGTTGCATCCAGGTCTATTTATCATCTTGCAAACTTCTTCATTATGTCAAAACTAAATCTCAGCTGTGCCCTGACTGCAAAGCAAAAGTGTACAGGCTATTTTAGCCACCTCAACAAGAATATTCTGAGAATTAATCAATTTTCCAAGAATGTTAAGCACTTTTATCAATTTTTGTCTAGGTTCAGTTATGGTATTACATTATCAGCCTTGAATTTATGTTTGTCTAAAGAAATTTATGATTTTTATTCTTGCTTCACAAAAAGGAAAAACACCCTTCTAGGATATTCATGATAACCAAAGTCTTCTGCTGTGTGAGAATCCCAACAATTTAGATTTCATTAGGCTTGATTCCCACTATATGTTCAACTCAAAAGCAGCTTTCCCATGGGCATGGCCTGAGCTTCTAAGGTTCAACTCACAGTCAGAGCTTTTTCTCAAGCAGCCTCTTTCTCAACACATTTAGGTTTTCTCACACTATAGGAAGAGCCCAAGTAAATATCCTAAAGTGTTTTTTCTCCATGGCACATGACTTTTAAGGACTAGTCCAGCTCTTTTGAGACAGGCACCTGTTCATTATAGAGGCAGCTAAGGGCAAATACTCTTGATAAGATAGTTTTATTTTCACTGATGGCAGAGTGCTTAGAGCTTAACTTGAAATCATTTTTAGAAAAATGACTACAATAGCAAAATAAACAAGAAGCATTTTGAACTTTTGCTTTACTGCTTGAATTTAGAGCTGGGGGTAATCTCAAATAGCCTGTGAACAGACACTGAAAATAGACATGGTATTAGTCCCAAATTCTCCCTCCCCAAGAACCTGCCCTTAAAATAGATAATTATCTGAGAAAAGTTTATGATTGCCTAACAAACACTTAGAAAAATATCCCATTTGTTTTTAATTCAAAATAATCCCACAGTTTATTTTATTCTCATATCTTATAGTCATATTAAATTATAATAACCTCAAATTGGAATCTAAGCTACAGGTTAAGCAAAACATCTTACTGTAAAGGAACTTGTGATGGGCATTGGCTAAATAAGTTGATTAATGAAATCGCTGAAAATTTGAAAGCAATTGGGGCAAAATCCTGGATGGATTTGGGCAGGGGGAACAAGAGAGGAGGAAATAGTCTTCATGCTGATGCTCATTTTAGAAGTAATTCACTTTCCCATGACAAAGATAAGAAAGCCATTTAAGAATTATTTACCTTTCAGCTTAAAAAAAGAAAAAAGGGAAAAAAGATGCCTGGGGAGCCCCACTGACAGACGTGAAGAATGCATTGTCGCTTTCCCTTCTCATCCTCAGGCTGGGACAGTCACGGAAGGAAAAGCCTTTGCAGTTAAGCAGGAAAAAGAAGCAAGAAGTATCAAAACATAACACACCTTTTGTTACTAGCTAAGGGAGAATCTAAGACCATTTAATGAGTTGAGGAATAATAGCTACTGTACTTTAAACAAACACTAAATCTTTATTTTTAAAACTTAGACAAAACACAAATTAAGAAGTGATTAAACACTTTACAAAAGTTCCACAATGTGAGTCATAAAAATAGCTTGCTCCTCTAGGGAGTGATTTAAAAAAGAATTCCATTTACAAAAAAATAAATAAATAAATTCAGAAACAACATTTCAAGATTATAAAGTGAGTTACAGTTGATTTAACATAATAGAACTTTGTTATTTTATGTGTGGAGAACTGACTGGATTTTTTTTTAAAAAAAAAGCCACAATATTCTCCTTATTAATAAAACTAAAAGATAACTTTGGTCACAGGATTCTTCTGCATCAGATCTTTGGGACTAATTTTTTCTCTAATACCTCAGGCTACAGATCCTTCAGTGTCCTCCTTATCTCCTCCTCCTCATTGTTGGGCCACCACAGACATGACGAAACCGTGCAGTCCCAGCAAAAGCGGACGTACACAGGCGTTCCCTATGGGCAAGGCAGCTATTGCAACCAACCCAGCCCAGGGCCTGCGTTTCTGTAGGAACATAGACAGGCAGCGTTCTGTAACAGTGCTCCAAATACGATTGTTTTCTCTTAGTTTTAGGGCTTACTTATATTAGTCACTATAAAAATGTGGGACCTTTTAAAGTTTGTCATGAACTCACAGGCAATGATGAATTTAATTTGTAATAAAGCACTTAGGTGGGAGCAAGTGGCGTTTTAAAGCACACATTTATTCATTTAAAACCACATATTCACTGCAGCCCTACAACGTGCCAAGCAGAGCATAGCTAACTGGCACCTCTATCCCTCCCAGATATATTACCCATCTTGTGCCTTGTTTTTGATTGATTATGTTAATAAATAAAATCTTTACTGATGACTGCATGGAAAAGAATGACCTAATCAATTCAGAGTTGCAGAGCATCCACCACCCAGTACTTTCTTGCTTTGGCTCAGAAACTACAAAAAGACATTCCAGTTAAATAGTATAAATCCCAGAGAAACCCTACTATGGTCGTGCAACTTCAAAAGCAAAGTTGAAGTTACACTCACAGTGTGTTCGGGGATGCAGTAACCATTTCAGACGTTGCCGTGGATTGATTTAGCGACATGACGAAGTCCCAATAAAAATATAGTTTATAAAAATGTGGTTCAACTTCTTGTTTGCTTTACTTCAGACACATTCTATCCTTGGTTAGAAACAAGCCATGACAGTGGTCTAGCCCTGAATTTCTATCCATGGTGAGAAATCAGGCATAACCATGTTCTAACCCTGAATGTGATCTTAATGTTTTATACCACGGGCAAATCATTAACATATGGAAATAACACTCCCAGCTGCTCCGTTATTTTTTTAAAAATCCTATAGGTTCTAGTGCCTCTTCTCTACACACCATCCTAACCTTGTCCCACTGTTCTCTCCCCATTTTAAAAGGATCTTTTTTTATTTTTTTAAAGGATCTACTGGGGAAAACATTCTTTGTTCCTTGTTTCCATCCCACTGTTTCGTTGGCCCCAACAGCTGTTTGGCATCCCCACTCTGACCTCTAAATTAAGCGTTCATTTTCAAGTTCACTGCTGTTCTCCCCTCCTGCCTGGTAAGTGGAGGCTGTGATGCCTCTCAGCCCCCGGCTCCTGTTGCTCTACTGGGTTCCCCACAAAGCAGCCTCTCACCAGAGCCTGTCCTCAGATTTCTCTTTTTAATAAAGTGTGTGATGGGCTTTTGCCTCTAAATCATTTTTACCCATCAGAGCCATTTATTTACCTTCCCTCAGTAACAAGCAATGCTCGCTCCTCTCCCATCCCCTGGCACTGACCTGTGTCCCGGTAACCCCACTCCGTGGGACAAGATGTGTTGTTTCTGGCTGCAGATAATGTATCCCCATATCACTCTCACAAACCACACAATGAGTTCTGCAAGGCAGCTTTTTTGCCCTTCCACTTACAATTTCTGCTAACAAAGCAGTTTATGTAAATGAAACAAGTGAGAACCACAGGTTAATGAGATGTTTAACACTAAAAAAAATGAGGACTTCTTTCCATGACTTTTTGCGGAACTGCCTAGAGGGCATTCAGCAACGGTTCCCAAAGGTTGACCCCCGGATCTCTGCAAAAGAATCATCTGGGAGGTTGTTAAACATAAATGTTGGTAGGCCCCACCCCTAGAGTTTCTGATTCAGTAGCTCTGGGGTTTGGGAGCCACCAACAAAGAGTGTAAATCAATCTCAACTACTGGAGTAAAAGCCCCATAAGCACATATATAACAACACGTGGCTGCCAAATTTTCAACCCAGGTGAGTCTTTAGAATTCACACAGTGATTAATATGTTTTGAGAGAAGTATGCGGAGCCTTTTTAGTGCAAGTTAAGTCCTGATGGGAGGAGGGATGACAGCCAAGGTATGTATTGAACTGTCCACTCACCAACAGTCTTTAACTATATATCTACAAGGAGATGTGAAAACATCCTTCCCTTTCTCACCTTCCCCAGCACCCACCAGAAAACGTGCCCCACAATTCTTTGAGAAGCGGAACTTTTTAAAAGATCAGTCCTTCCAGCACTGGTAGTTCAGTATGCACCAGATTTATATCCCATGTGAAAATGAAACAAAACAGAAATGATAAAAAACAGAGCGAACACCTCAGTTATTCTCTCTTCCAGAAGCACGGTGAGCCATTTCCCTTCCCGAGATTAAAAACATGAGAGGTGGGTAAGCTACAACCCCCTTGGGCTATGACTTCCTACACCTTGGAGCTCCTGAATGCCACATTCTCCACACAGGTACAAACTTTGAAATGCATATGCAGTAAAATTCCCCACCTGGGGCCCTGCTTATGTCAACCATCAACCCACTCCAAGCAAGAGTATTCTCCTTAGAAGGAACCAAGTCACCACCTGTCCTTCCCTTAAAGACCTTCCTTTCTAGGCCTGTGCTGTCTAATCCAGGAGCCACTAGCCCCAGGTGGCTACTGAGTATTTGAAATGTGGGTGGCTAGTCCATGCTGAGATGGACTCTAAGTGTAAGACAGGCACCAGATTTCAAAGACTTAGTATGAAAAAAAGAATGGAAAATATCTCATTAAAAATTTTCCTATTAACATGTTGCTATGACAATGTTTTGGATATATTAGGTTAAATAAGATATATTAAAATGAATTTTATCTGTTTATTTTCACTTCTTTAAATGCAACTCTTAGAAAACTTAAAAGTACACATGTGTAGTACATTTATTACTATTTCTATCAGCCAGCACTGTTCTAGATGAAGCCCAGCATCTTGCTTCCCATCTCAAATCCTGTCCCACAGTTTCCTCACTCTCTTCACCTCTCTCTCCACTCGGCCCATGCACCTCCCAGCTCCCACACCCAGTGGAAATCTTCTCACCTCACTCCTCCCCAGCCCAGACTCTGAAACTCCACCATAGGACTGAAATGGTTTTGCCCACCATTCTGTCTAGTAATGTCTCTCTTTTTATTTCAATGGATTCTTTCTTTTTTTTTTATTTCAGGAAATTATGGGGGTACAAACATTTTGGTTACATGTTATGACTTTGCCACGTCCCAACCATGATGTTTGAGACGTGACCTTTCCCCCGTACAACGCTCACCGTGTCCATTAGTTGTGAGTTTACCCACTCCAACCCTCCTACCCCCAAAGAATATTGCTACTGTGTTCAACAGATTCTTAATTCTCACTTCTTTCATGAAATCTTCCATTTTTCAATGAAGGCAACACAGCTGCTTATTATTCACTTTCTAGATATTCCAGTTTGGCCATAGAACTAATAGGGTTATTATTTTGATTATTACCAAGTACTCATTTATTCAACAGCACTCACTGGGCACCTCCTGGAGTCCAGGCACTGGGCTAGCCATAGTGGATACCAATAATGTCAGCGCACAGCCCTAAAATGACATGTGGGATGATGTCAACAGGAACACAAGCACTAAACGAATGCTCTCCTGCCCTCAGTCCCAGAAGGACGCTCTACTTGCAAACACCTTTCTGAGGAAGGATTTAAATATAGTGCTCACATAACACAAGCCTTCCAGTTTAGAAACTTGAAACTGCTTGACTTCATATTAAACATTTCCCCTCTCTCACACTTTGTATACACCCTCATGTTTCCCTGACTACCCTATAAACTCCATTTGTCTTTGTAGTCCCTTTTCCTTTGCTGACCCAGGATTAAGCATCATACTTTTGTGTGTATGTGTGTGTGCATGTGTTTTCATTTATTTCTCATAATAATGTGGATACCATTATTTTTTCCCACTTAAAAGATGAGGAAACGGAGGCAAGAGAAGTTAAGTAACTTACTGAGGTCACATATGTAATGAGTGAAGGACTCAGGATTTGAACCCAGGCAGCCTAACTCTAGATTCCAAGCTACCACCACCCAAGCAAACACCAAGGAGTGTGCAAGCTTGAAACTGCCCCCAAATGGAGCCTATATAGGAAAATGAAAACTAAAGAAGGAGAGGGAGGGAGGGAAAGAAAATATCAAAGAAATATACTGATTATTTTATTTGAACCCCTGGAGAATATGAAGCCAGAAACTACCCTTTGGTCTTCCTAGTTATATAAATGAACATGGTCTTTGTCATTTTGTAGCCATGGGTTCTTAATGAGGGGTCCACTCACAATTGTACACACAGTTCTGTTTGTGTAAAACAGAACCATAAAACAGTGTATACACATGTCTCTGGGGAGAATCTCAAATGAGAATTGATTCTACGTAACTGCCATATGTACAGCTTTTTAACCAAATACGCTTTGCTAAAATTAGGTGGGGACACTTAGAACATGTCAGTGGTCATGTGGCTAGCCTCTGCTCACATTAGGTCTATCTCTGTAGCTACATTTGCATGGAGCAGAATAAGCTGTTTTCTATATTAAGCCAAGTGCCACAATGCCTGAAATCTCTCCATAAAAGATTTGTCAAATTATGATTTTAATCCTCTTTTAAAATGCAAAGCAAGTTTCTATTCAGCATGCTAAATTGCAAATGCATGCTTCTCTCAGCTCTTTTTTCAAATCCCACTAACATGACAGCATGTCAGTCCTGGTTCTCTTGGTCTTTCTCGCTATTCCCCTGTTCTGCTCTGCTCTGTAATGCAGAGGAACTGATAAGCTTCTGCCTGGGCCTCCCAGGCTTCCAGGCGTTCAAAGAATAGGAGCACTTGGGGTGGGGGTCTAAAGGTTGGGATTAGGGAGAAACCAGAGGATTTCTCCCCATCCCTCTCTGCCTCAGGCAGAGGATCTGGCAGCAGCTGGGTCTCCTCTGAGGCTCCAGCTCCCACTAGACAGTCCTGCTATAGTTCTAGCTTCCACCAGAGTTACCAGGGCCCGGGCTCAGGCAATACCACCTCTCTCCTAGGGTGGTGGTGCTATTGCTAATCTCTTGGTTGCCTCCCAGATCCCCGGTGGCTCCTCAGCAACTCTATCATCTGTATAAACAATTCCTTGCACTGAATTCCCATTTTTCAAATACTCAGAGTGGGTGTAGTCTCCTGGTTGGGCCCTGATTAATAGAACTAGTAAAAGAATAATAATTATGAATGAGCATAAACCCATACGGACAAAAAGGATGGTGCAGGAAGTGACAGTGAATGTGCACTGTCAACATATTTTTGGAAGATGAAAATAGAGGAATGATCACTGCCTTAGCAGGGCAAAGGAGGCTCAACCCTAAATACCTAAAGAGGGGAATCCCAGCAAAGACCCTGGGAAGCCTAAGGCCTCGGAGGCACCAGATACCTTGGAAGGTAGGAATATGTGACTGAAAACAAGAGGATTGCTTGAAAGTCAATATATGTTCTCCTCTTCCACCTTCTTACTGAAGACCTGAGCCTTATTCTCTGGAAACTGAACCAGAGCAGCTCCAGACTGGGGGCCACTAGGTACAGGGGAGTGCAGGAGAGTGGCCCATGCTAGAAACATGATAATGACATGAATGTCTTCATTCTTAATAGTGGGACCCTCTACCACCCACAGCTGTGGTTGAAAGTGTCTTCACTGGAGAAACAGTATCCTTAGAAAAGACCTCTACATATTGACACTGGGAGGTGGAGGAGGGAGCGCCTTATAAAAAAGCCAAATCATTGCCAAAAGGCCCATCTTTAATGAGCTCCATCACATTACTTGCTAAGAATTTGAGAGTGTGGAACATAGTCATGAAAAGGAACCTGTAGAAACATTTGGGAAAAATAGCAATTAACAATAGTCTAATGGAAAACTAAAGAATGAAAATACGAGAAAATAATTAACTCCAGGAAAATAAATCATTGGACACCACTTGGTTTAGCAGTAAACAATATTTGTACAGTCAAAACAATGTAAACAATTAATTATGGATCAATAATGGGACAGATGGAGGGAGAAGAACTGGGGTTAGGGTGTAATTCTATCAATAGATGTCAGAAGTAACATTAAAATTGACAAATTAAGAAAGTGTATTTGTTTCCCAGAGCTGCTGTAACAAATTACCACAAACTGCACGACTTAAAACAACAGAAATTTATTCTTTCATGGTTCAGAAGGCCAGAAGTCCAAAGTCAAGATGTCGGCATCTGTTCCCTACCTCTCTCCTAGCTTCTGGTGGTTGCCAGAAATCCTTGGCATTCGTTGGCTTGCAGCTGCATAATTCCAATCTCTGCCTTCAACGTCACATGTCTGTCTTCCCTCTGTATCTGTCTTTCTCCAAGTCTCTTCTCTTCTTCTTATAAGGATAAGTCATATCAGACTTAGGGCCCATCCTATTCCAGTAAGACTGCATCTCAACTTAACTAAGTACATCTGCAGAGACTCTATTTCCAAATAAGTTCATCTTCTGAGGTTCCGGGAAGGACATGAATTGGGGAGGAAGAGACTATTCAACCCAATCAACTGGAATAAGCATAACATTTGAAATATGTAAGTGAATTCTAGAAGAAACAGCTCAAAATCAAAGGTCCTTAACTCTGGAATGGGGACAGGGGAGTGGAGAGGACTGGATAGGGGGATGACGAGTTTGGAACAGATGGGCTTATGGCATACTGACACCAGGTCCCTTCCTTTGGGCCAGCAGGAGTGCATATTTCTCCTCCTTCTGGTTGTCCAGGTGTGATGAGGTCATGAATATGGAGTCTCCATAATGGGATTCGTGGCATTATAAGAAGAGACAACAGAGCTTCCTCTCTGCCACGTGAGGATACGGCAAGAACAAGGTTGTCTGCAAGCCAGGAAGCGGACTTTCACCAAGAATTGAATTGGCCAGGACCTTGGACTTCCCAGCCCCTCTAAATTGTGAAAAATAAACATCAGTTGTTTAAGCCACCCAGTCCATGGGATTTTGTTACAGCAGCTCGAGCTAAGACAGAGGCCAAATCCCCATCTTCTCCACCTCTATTAGAAATGTAATATTATCTGCATGTCACAGTCACTTTGTCTTGCTTTCAGCAACCAGCCCAAGAGTCTGCTGCTTCTTTAGGTAGATTAAGTAACATGTGCATCATTGGAATCATCAGGTCTTGCCTAATTGAGGCAGTAATGATTTGTTTAACCACCATTGTTGCCTGGTACAGTTGGCTATTAGGCTCCAACCTAGGCCTGGTGTTCTTGGGTTTTATACAATGCAAATAAATGGAAACCTTCACTACAACCCCAAGAGCTTCCAATTTAAAAAAATAGGGAGTTCAGTAATTCAGCCATACGTTTAACTTTCTAAAAATGCTCTAGATCTTATTAAACCCCACAAGGTTTTGTTATTTTTATTTTTATTTCTGTTTTTGTTTTTGCTCTTGGTAAACAGATTTAATACATTGCCCTGATTTGTTTCTCCCCTTAAGAGGAAATGCATTTTCCTGAAAATATGGCATTTTTCAGTTGGCAAAAAGTTATGGGAATAAATTCTTTAAGCACCATTTAAGAAGCTTACTTGAAATTTGGGAGTCTCACACCAAAATGCTGACTATTAAGTAGCAATTTGTTATGCAATGCCAAGTGAAAATGTGCTGTCATAATTCACTGGATAGCATTTAGTTTTTATATCATTTTGATAAATGTACCTCTTTTACCAAGATAGCCACAAATCATACATCATGGCTGTCACGTGAAGGCAGTAAAATATTACATACCTGCAGATGACCTCTATCCAGAAATACTTTTCACTGTTCACATTTTATCTGTCAAATAGTACTTTCTTTAAGAAACAAATACAAATGCCATTATAGAGAGAAGCTACCGGCCTAGGACAAGTTCTAGCATTTAGTGTTCTGACAGATCTTAATTTGGATATCAGCCAAAGTCAATAAAACTTGTTCATGCAGAACCTTACCTGGTTTTCACCACATCCAGGGGGTGCATCAGGCAAATTTCTACAAGACCTGAAAGATGATAAAGAAAAGTCCAATAAACACTTATGTAAACACTGGTTCTTATTTCCTTGACCCTATTGATTTCTCAAGGATGAAGATTCAAATAAAGAACTTGGGACTTTAGACATGACACCTAATAGTAGTCGGCTAGTGGCAAAAGACAAATGTATAATATGATTTTATTTCAGTGGGAACAAGATGGGTGAGCAAGTACTTTCTTACAAGTGCTCGGGCAGGGAGGCAGGGCTGCAGGGGAAAGAAAATAAAAAAGGAGTTACATGTTCTAATCCCAACCAACTAGGCAGGAATTATTGTACCCCAATCCAGCCCGATAGATAAGTATATGTGGAAGGAAGGGAGGAAAGAAAAGAAGGAAAGAAAGAAGGGAGCGAGGGTCTTTGAGTCCTCCCTGCCCCCTACCACCTAACACAGCAAACCATAAGCCTCAGTTTCAGCATCTATAAAATAAAGATAATGGTGCCTCTCACCTCACAAGGTACTTATGAGAATCGATAGACATCAATACATTAATTGCTTAATAGGGAATACTTGTTGAAAACTCACTGTGTGCTAAGCACTGTTCTAAGCAGCACTTAGATTATGTTATTTAATCCTCACAAGAATTTTATGCGATAGGGTGTATTATTCCCAGTTTATGGATGAGATAATTGAGGCACACAGGTTAAAAGATGTCACACTGTCTAAGATGTCACATTGGAGAATAGTCCTAATTCCCACATAGCCCATGACATTAACCATTATACAGTGTGAAAAAACTTCGACAGCTTCTTGCAAATCAATTGTAAAGTTCTCCCACCTGTTGTCTAACTGAGCAGAGAAGACTTCTCAATTACAAACTACTGGCACGTAACAATAGTAGTAGTACAAGTAGTTTTAGGTACTAGCAGTTACAAAAATAATTACAGTAGTAGCTGTTATAGTATCATAATTGTAATACTCATGACAGGCACCTTACCCAGAGCCCCTACATGGTTGTGGTCCTTTAACATACATTGTCTCTAATATGCATAACTGCTGGACAAGGTAATATCATTATCATCTTTACTTTAAGATAAGCAAACTGCAGTTGATAATGTTCAACTAATTTGTCCAAAGACCATACAACTGTATTTGTGGGTAGTTTCTTACAGGCAGAGCATTTATCTCCATTGTAAACTAATTCAATTTGAATTTAGCTGTGATTTAGTTCATCTTCTCCATCACATAGTTGTATACACAAATGTCTTTTCCTCCCCACACTGGCCAGATTCAGAAAGCTCAAAGGGCCTGTACCTTCCTGAAGGCCTACTTTGCTTCTGCAGGAGCTTTAGGAAGTTCTTTCCGTATACACCTGCTATATGTTGCAAAGTCAAATGTGTCAATCAAAAACAACTGTCCTAATTTGGCTACAATTAATAGGATCCAATATTGATGTTTGTGCCAAAGCCTCTCCAAGTCACTGACATAATCACAATCTCATTGCCTAGAGATGGCAGGAGACAGGCACAGGGAGCAGAGGCAAGAGGATTGCGAGACACAATGGCAAAGCCTCTGGGCACCCTTTTAGCTTTATTAATAATCCCTGTTACTCAAGATACCATGGGTAGGTCTCTTCCTTGCAACTTGTAAGGTTTCCATACACTTCTCCTTGCTTGAAAATTCACATTCACCTGGTAAGAATCAGGTAACCAGAGTTCTTGTCCTGGTGCCTTCAGGGAATGTTCATTTACCCATGGGGACATCAGTTCCTTATCTGTAAAGGGAAGGATTAAATGGTCTAGAAGAGCTTTGAGATCTAATTAATGTTCTATGTTTTTGTTGTTTTTGAATCTGATTCTTATTTATTTTTTCCTTATACTTCTAATTTAAGCTTTACTATATTAACTAGAAAAGGATAAAACCCTAATCCTTTAAACAAAATTTACCTTGGAAACTCAGATTTTAAAAGTAGTGTTCTTACCAACACTGAAGCAGACATGCATTAAGTGCACTTCTGTGCACCTGACGTGCATAATGGACTAAGGCACTTAGATTCAGTTTACCAAAGCAAGTACACAAAGCTTCTCCCACTGACTTGGCATTAGAGGAGAAGCAAAATACTACATAGCAAATAGCAGTAGTTAGTATATCTCTCAAAAAGTCTACCAAAAGAACCAAGAATACCAACAGCTTATTAAAACCAATAGCAGAACTTAGAGAATCATTTCAGATTTATATAAATCTATTTGCCTATTTGTAAAATTTGTTTTGGCTTCCTATGTGCTAATGGGCTTTTCTGTTAGTAAACAGACAATAGATCAGATTATTACAGCCTTGTGGTTACTTAAAATTATTTTCCAACCTCTAGTATGCATTGAAACATTCATTTATTCATTCAACAAACTTGCATTGGCTGTCTTCTATATGACTGACATTGAGGATAGAGTCTAGTGAGGTGAGGAGAACAGACACATGAGAACAAACAATAACACACGGGAGGAGATGCAATGCTCCAAGTTTATGGGAGCACGTCAGAGAGAGGCCCCTGACCTAGCCTTGGATTAGGTGAGGAGTGGGAAAGGGATTTGAGGCACAGAGAGGACAGCATGAGCATGAGGCATGGAGGAAGACACAGAAAAAAGAATGAAAGAAGCACTTGAGCATTATGGCAGCCTAGGGTTGAAGGCAGGACAGGGCAAGAGATGAGGCTGGAAGTGTGTAGGTCAGAGTCAAGTTCATGTTCAGGCACTTGCACTTTATCGCATAGCCATGAGGAGCCAGTGAAGGGTTTAAAAAAAACAGCTCATTGGTTGTTTTTTCTTATTACTAATGTACTCCATGCTCCTTGAAGACATTTTGAGGGATTGTAAGCAGAGGAGTGATAATAACCTCTGCTAATATGTCCTCCCAATGATCTAACTATCTGTCCCTTCAATCCCCCACTGCTCGCAATCACATTTAAGCACAAGAGCACCAATGCACCATCCCTCTCCCCTTTGGTTACCAGTTTCCCAGTAAAAGCACCATCTCTCATCATAGCATAGATGTCTCGGTGTCCCATGCACCTCTAAATCTGAAAGAGTCAATGCCCCATCTACTAAACTGCCTACTAAATTCCGATTTGGCCAACAGAAAAATGTGACTTATGTTGTCAAATGTAACATGTTTGGTCCAGAATTTCTGTGTGATTAGTCACTTGATTTTTCAATCAAAACAAGCAATTTATAGAATTTAAGTTAGCAAAAAAAATACATCATAAGCAGAAAGAATAGATATGTTGGAAATGATATAAAGGTTTTGACTTTGATCAGAGTTTTAAATCTGGATTCCCTCAGTGGGGGAATGGATGCTTGTAGTCCTCCACTGGACGGCTAAGGACTGTGAGACTCTCAATATTATTTATGGGGATAGCCATAAAAATAGAATCAGATGAATCTTCACTGTAGGCTTAGAAGTGACCTCAAGAAGCTTAATTGTACCATGTACTTTTTGGCAATTCTATTACCTAGTATGAAGTCACAAACTAATGGGTTAGTGAACACAGATTCTAATAATTTCTTTTTTCTCATCAAATTAAAAGTCAAACATAGGAAATAAGATGACTCTGAAATATCAGGTGTCATTTAATAATTCATCCTAATTGCCAATTTAATACATGTTGATCTCAAGACAAATAAGACCTAGAAGTTTTGCTTTCACCAACCTGGCAATTATTAAACTCACCAGCCATAGATGAATAGAATAGTTCAATCTCCCCTACTCATATATAATATAAAAATTGTATTGCCAACATCAACCATAGGACCACTTTCCTTGGGAAAATATTTATAACTTCCTGGTATTTAAAAAGGAATATGCAAAAAAATGCATAAGAACCTAAATAATTATAGATTTAGACCAGTGCTTTTCTTACAGACTCTCTTTCTGGCTGATTTTAAATTTAAATTTGGTGTTTAAATTAAACCAGAACAATAGTCACTCTAGAGATAAAATGTCTCTAAGGTATGCTTATTTATAAATGAGTTGGACTATTTATATCTTCCATTCATTTTGTGTATAAAAAGCAGAATCAAAACTAAACCAAACTACAGAATAAAAGTAATTAGAAAAACATAAAGACATACATTTTCTCAAATAACATAGTATATATCAGGAAGTTTAAAATATTCCATTTGTTATTTTCTTTTTTTTCTTTAAGAGACAGGGTCTCTCTCTGTCACCCAGACTGGAATGCAATGGAGTGATCATAACTCACTGCAGCTTCAAATTCCTGGGCTCAAGCAATCCTTCTTCCCCAATCTCCCGAGTAGCTGGGACTACAGGTGCAAACCACCAGGCCCAGCTAATTTTTTTTTTTATTTTTGTTTTTGTAGAGATGGGGGTCTCACTGTGTTGCTCACATTAGTCTCAAACTCCTGGCCTTAAGTGATCCTCCTACCTTGGCCTTCCAAAGTGCTGGTATTACAGGCATGAGCCACTGCACCCAGCCCATTTGTTATTTTCATTTGAGGCAACTGCTGATTTATTACAATAAGAAGGAAACAAGAATTGCTATTAGATATGTTTAAACTAGACAAAAGTCTAATTTTACACAGCTAGACATTACAAAATCAAGGAAGCCCCAAAGCAGATTGATACTGTGATTTTAACATATTATAAATGTTTTCATAGTTCCTACAGATTCATGCCACTTTTGTGAGCATGACTATTTCTCTGATTCAAATGAAACCCGTAATGTGGCTGTACCATGGGCACAGGAAGGAATGGGCTAGCGCCTGAACCTGTACCTTGAGATAATATCCCCTGAATGCTTCCTTCTTTGAACTGGCTCAAGTACATGCCTTCACCTAAGCCATTATTGCTGCGTCTGGATTAACACTACCCTGTCATAAACCATTTTTCCAGCCTTCACCTTTTCTGAGAAGATCTCTTGGCTGGCCTCTTCAACCACAAAACTGAAATTAACAGTAACCGTACCCCTCCTTCCTCTGATATAACTTGAGCCATACCTCTTTTCTAAGAAAAGTACAAATACCATCATGCGGTGATTGGTAAAACAACAATTTCTTCTCTGTGTTTAATTCCTAGGGCTTTTCCTTTCCTCTGGAATTTTTCTCTCCTGTAAGGACACATGCACATACACTTCTTCTGAGAATCCTACTAACCTTCAGATATCAATTTAGGCAACCATTTTCCCAGAAATCCTGAGGCAGGGACGGTTAGTTGTCCCTAGTATTGATATCCTCTTCTTCGTGGCCACCCAGAGTACACATCACATTTCCCAGCTTCCCTTGCTTCCAGGCATTGCCACGTGACCAAGTTCCGGCCAAGGAGACGTAAGTGAGAGTGGTTTGAGCAACATCTGGGAAGTCTTTCAAAAGTAGGGAGCCTACTCTGGAATGTGGACATAGGGGTGGAGCTGCCATCTTAGATGGACAAGGTGACTTTGGGCAGAGAGGCTACACATTGCACAGCAACAAGATGGATGTAGTGGAGTTCAGGTCTGTCTACCTCCAGACATCCATGTTGGAGAAAATTCTATTTTCTTTAAACTGCTGCTATTTGGGTTTTCTGCCATGTATAGTTGACTTAATTCTAACTGATAGAGGAGCTCCCACAGTACCCTAAGCTTGTATCATCACACAACTCTGCAACAGTTTTCTTGTCTGAACACCCCGAAGGCATGCGCATCCCCATCACTGCACACAATGGCTGGCACTCAGTAAGCTCAATAAATATTTGTTGAATAAATAAATTAATGCTGATTAGGGTTTCTGCACATGCCATTATGTCAGTTAATTCCTAAGATAAACTAAACTGCCTGCTATGAGTTCTGCATTTAATTAGTTTGAGCATTATATAAATAAGCAAATAAGAACAGAAAAATAGTCATAAAAATGATAATAAATAAAGAACAGGGAGTATTTGAACACAGAATTGCAATACTGTTGATCACATATCCAGATGTTCAGCTGCTATGAGGAGGCAACTCATCAATCAGCACCTAATAGATTGACAAATGATTGTTGAGAGCTGTGAGCGTGCAGGGTATTGTGCTAGGTGCTGAGGAACACAGCCCGATGCAGCATCAAGGGGGCCTGAAAGGCTGAAGGATTTCAAAGGTCAGCATAGAAGTGACACATTGGGAAAGGCCTTACATGTAAAGGGAAGACATTAAGCGGAAAACAGCAACATGCATAAAAACTTTGTTTCAGGCCCAGCGATACAGTGTTGCATTGTACAGTGTGAAATATTATTTATGTGCTGCATCAATTCTAGTCTTAAAAAACTATTTACTTTTATCTCAAATTGTCAATCTTCTTCATGGAACTAGGTTAAGGTTCTCATAAAACTAATGACAGAAAATAAAAACAAATATTTATAATTTTTAAATTAAAATTTTAATTCATCTACAGTATGGGCATTCTTTAAATTTGGAATTACTTGTCCTAAGTCACAAGGTTGATTTCTGTGATGTAAAGACCATATTTTAAAAATTATAGGTATATATAATTTTTATGTGTGTGTGTGTGTGTGCATACACACACACACACACACACATACACACACACACAATCTCACCAGGAAGCAGTTCTTAAAATCTGCACCAACTTAGCCAACCACCACTGGTAGATATCTCATAACTCAAAGCTATCCTTTTTCCTAGGTCTAGGAATAGAAAACCACATCAAAGGCATCATTCCCCAGAAAGGATGGAGTTGTTCTTTTTCATCCTAGAGGTTTAAAATGCTTACAATATAAAGCAAAAGACCCATGTTTTTTACCCATCCCTTTACAACCAGGGCTACAGAAAAGAGACCATGGCGAGTACATAACTATATTAAGGGACCGATTGACTACAGAACATACTCAACCCCTGCTAACTCCTAAGAGAATACTAAAATATAGAGACCCAGAATGCTGATGTCATCCCTGTGCTTTCCTTCCCACTCCACCTCTGCCTTCACTCAGAACAGTGTTGCAATGAGCTTTAGTAACCTTTGTAGCAATAGGACGAAGGGATGTAGAAGATAAGCTGGGTGTCCCAAAAAAGCCTTGAACATAGCTTATTAAAGGACAATTGTGAGTAATCCTTCAGTTAATGTCTTAATTTTTAACAATACACAATGTTATTATATATTTATCTGTTCTAAGACACATTACTTGAGTACAGAGTATTCTAAATTTACTCTGCCTTATTACCACTAAGTCAATTCACTGCTCCTTTCCCCACAATTCCATTATATGCACCAATTATATTATATTATAATACAATTCCATTATAATTACATCACATATAGCAAGAATAGCAGTTATCATATTTTGGCTGGTAATATATAGAAATATGTAAATGTTTGTCTCTCCACACTGCTTCACCAACCCTGGCCAGCCACTGCAGTATTCATCTTCAGGCACTGTTAAGTGATACTATGTGAATGATATCTCCAGGTTGTGAATACGTTGTTTAGCCAAATATAAACCATGAGCTCTTTGAGGAAGTATTTATCTTTACATATCCACTGAGTAAAGAGCACCAAACACATGAATTTCACTGAAGAAGTTCTCTACCTACACTCACTCCCTTGGTGATCCCATCCCAACCCATGGTTTTAACTATGCTAACCAACAAGTCACCAATCTTGATTTCTCTTTCAAAGTCTAGGCTTAAATATCCGATTGCCTATTTGACATTTCTGCTTGGATATCTAATATCCATCTCAAATTTCATATGTCTAAATCTGAGTACCCCATGCCCACTCTTCAACATATTTATTTCATTTCCTTTGGATATATACCAAGAAGTGGGATTGCTGGATCATACAGTAATTCTATTTTTAGTTTTTTTGAGGAACCTCAATAGTGTTTTCCATAATGGCTGCATTAATTTACATTCCTACCAACAATGTACAAATGTTCCCTTTTTCCACATCCTTGCCCATACTTATTATCCTTCAACTTTTTGATAATAGACATTCTCATGGGTATGAGGTGATATCTCATTGTGGATTTAATGTGCATTTCCCTGGTGATTAGTGATGATGAGCATTTTTTATAGTCTGTTGGCCATTTGTATTAATATGTATTTTTTTGAGAAATATCTCTTCAGGTCTTCTGCTCATTTTTTAAATGAGGTATTTGTTTCCTTGCTATTAAGTTGCTTGAGTTCCCTATATATTTTAAATATTAGCTCCTTATTAGATGTATGGCTTGTAAATATTTTCTCCCAATCCATGAGTTCTCTTTACTTTATTAATAGTTTCCTTTGCTGTGCAGAAGCTTTTTAGTTTGATAAATTCTATTTGTTTAGTTTTGCTTTTGTTGCCTGTGCTTTTGGGTCATATTCAAGAAATCTTTACTGAGACCAATGTTGTGGAGCTTTCCCCCAAAGTTTTATTCTAGTAATTTCATAGCTCCTGGTCTTATATTTTCAGTCTTTAATCCATTTTGAGTTAATTTTTGTATAGGGTGTGAGATAGGCATCCAATTTCATTTTTCTGTATGTGGATATCCTGTTTTCCCAGCACCATTTATTAAAGAGACTGTGCTTCTTGGCATCTTTGTTGCAAACTAATTGACCATAAACCTGTGGGTTTACTTCTGGGATCTTCTGGGAACAGTACTATGCTGTTTTGATTACTATAGTTTTGTAATAGATTTTGAAGTCGTGCTGTACTACCTCCAGCTTTGTTTTTGGCTCAGGATTACTTTGGCAATTCAAGGTCTTTTGTGGTTCCATAAGAATTTTGGGATTATTTTTTCTATTTCTGTGAAAAATGACATTGGAATGTTGATAGGGATTGCATTCAATCTGTAGATCACTTTGGGTAGTGTGAGCATTTTAACAATATTAAGGTATCTTTCCATTTGTGTTGTTTTCATAACAATGTTTAAAAGAGGAAGTAAATCTACTGATAGGTTCTGAGTCTGTATCAATCCTCTAAGTGGAATAGATTATTTCAAAGATAATTTTGGTAAGTAACATTTTATGAGGCAGAAAACATCTTAACATCTCTGTGAACTGCAAAGCAGTGCAGACAGAAAATTGAGACACTCAAGTATCCCGAAGGTATCAGTTATAAGTAAAACCTATGTTTTCCTTTTATCAGGCCAAAAATCTTTGCATTGTACTACAGCCCCTTCCTTGGAATCCTCAAATTAAATCCAAGATTTCTCTTTTGTTCTCTGAAGTTTATACTGTTTTAACCATTTACTTAACTGATTTTGTACAGTATGTTTAAGTCTTTAAAATACAAAATAATATTTTTATGTTTTAAAGAGAACCACAGAGGAATAGTTTCAAATTGCACAAATTTCAAATTAAAAAATAGAGCAGCTACATACAAAACTGATATTTTTTCATCTACTCTACTAGTCAAGCAAATCATTACAACATCCTATTTGATAGCCTGCCCAGAAAATGTGGTAGCCCTACTGAAGTATAAGTAATGTGAGACTCATAAAGGGAAATCAAATATATTATACTTTCCCCTAATAACGTTTAAGGTGTACTACCTTTGTGGCACAGTAAATTAATATTATGCACACTGACTTAGCCAAACAGGCAATGTGATTTGGCAGGTTTGAAAGATGTTGTTAAAATTTATGTGTTTGGGCAAGACATAGCCTCCCTTGAAAAATTTGCAGCAAATACTTTCATGTAAGTTTACTGTTAGCATATATTTTTAAAAATAAAGTAACCCTGAGCAATGGCTGTTAGCATGTTTCTACAGGGAATGCAGTAGTTTCCTTGTTGAATATTCCCAACTCTCATAGAGTTTACCATCTAATTGACTTAAGAATTCTTTTTCAGAAGAATAAGCATATGCATACATTATGATCTAGAAATCATGGCAAATGGAGCATATCCAAGGAAGGAAGAAAAGTTGAGGCAGAGTTTAAATTAAGTGAGCTTTTTTTTTTTTTTTTAAAATATCACACTTTGAATGCAAAGACAGACTGAAAATTATTAAACTAATGAAAATCTCAATTGTAAATGAAGTTTTTATATTAGTTAATTTTCACTCAATTTCAGCTCAATGTAATGTCGTTAAAAATTATTGTTTGGTATTTTAACTCAAGAGAAGTTATTCTTTTCTTTTTCTTTTTGGTATTTAACTCCATTTTAGACCCCAAGCAAGCTCCATGTGCACTTGAGTAGGAACCAATTTTCAGATGTGTTGGTCTTTTATGGAAAGCTAGCTGCTATATGTGGAACTTTACCACAATCAGTAATGCAGGGAGAAACACCAGGAGAAAAGTAAGCTGTGGATTAGTTGACAGATGGGAAAATACTTTTAAGTGTATAAAATGTCTTTCAAGAGAAGGAAATGTGAATAAAAGAGAGAGAAATAGAGGTGCCACTTGTTTTACAGATTGTATTAATATATATAAAATCTGTAATGATTACATATTCATATAGTTATATATGAATATGAAAATGTATGCTATATATGTAATGAACATATATATTCATTCAGAAAAAGGTTGTAATGTATTTTGCTTTTATCTAAAGTCAAAAAAAAAGTCCAAGCTAACCAGCATTTCAACACTGGAAGGGCATCAGAATCCATAAAGGTAGTTGAAAGAGGGGTTTGAACTCTGTGGCATAGGGGAAGAAGGTGGCTTACAGAGAATGAGGACCTCTATTTCAACAAGACAGAAGACTTGCCCAATTCTGGGGACTCTGTTTGCTTCCTACCTCTCTATTAACCAGAAAGCTAAATATATTTTTCTTTTTTTCTGGATTTCTTCTCTCTCAGTCACAATTTCCACAGCATTAGTTTCCCTTTCTTCTTTTATTGTGTTGCCTAGAAAAAAGCCCTTGAGTCAGGAGTCAGGAAGAGAACTTGCGCCTCCCCACCCACCCCTCCAGTGATGTGCTGAAGCTTACTCTTATAGGCCAGATTGTATGCCTCTCTTTCCAACTTTGTGTCATCATGTTGACAGCTTGAAATTGGCCATGGTGGGAGTATTTACACTAAGGGAATTGGCAAATGCTACAAATCAGGGTTTTTGAGGAAATATTGCTACAAAGCCAGCTCAATCAACCTTTTGTTGAAGTCCAGAAACAGGCAGAAGTCTTCAGGCAAATATAGAGCATCTTGCTAAGTGAAGAATTCAGATTTATAGGTCACAAGTAGCCAGTTCATTCTTTTCTATAAGTCACTGATACCAATTACCATGAAAGAAAAAGCAGGATGAAATTATAATGCTTTTTCCCCATTCTAACTAGCATTACTCCTTGCAATCATATTCATCTTGATAGAGTAAATGACTTCTGACCATTGCCTTTCATTAATATATAGTCAAGATATTTTGCATTTAATTAATCACACTGCTATAAGACTGTCTTTAGGTGGTAGCTGTTAACTTTGTATTTGGTGGATGACCTGGAACCACAGCTACACAAATTCTTTTGAACTGTTATTCCACACCAGCCTCTGTGCCATGCTCCCATGAACTCCAACTTACTAAGCCAAGTATTCCAGGTAAATTCCATATATCATACTCTTTATTGTGGTCTGGCTTGTAGGGAAAAAAGAGAGAAGTTTGATTCAGTTTCAGGGACTCCTCCTACACTTATATAGGCTGCCCATACAGTTTAATCACACCGGCTTTCAGCTAAGTATGGATTAATTTAGCTATTTTTATTTCCACATGAAAAATTCACAAAAATGAAATTGATTGCACTTCATGTAAAATAAATGCCAGGTGAAGAGAGCAATATTTGGATACCAAAGTATAAGACATTATATAAACACAAAGGCAGATAGATTTCATAACACAAATATTTAGTTGCAATAACATTGACTGTATTACTACCAATAGGAAACATTATCTAAATAAAAATCAGTGTTTTATTTCAGTTAATATTCTCAAATTACTAGCTCACTAGACAGTATTTACCTCTATGGCTTTCATCCCAATGAGCACCATGTGATGTTTCTTTGCTACGTTAAATTCTTTTACAACATTAAATATGCATTATCTCAGTCTTTTAGGTGCTAGTCAAGTCCATGTCTGGTAGAGTTTTGAATCAACAAACATTTTTTGAGTGCCTACCATGTGCATAATTCTTCCAGCATAGTTCTAGGTGCCGGTTTTCTTCTGTCACTTCTATTTTCTCAGGGGAATAGGAAGCAAGATCATTAAGAGTGAGGGTGAGAAAGTGGATTTTGGAGAGAGCAGAGACAAGATGTGAAATAATCTTCTGTGGGATTGAGGGAGGGTATGGGCCAGGAAATGTAATATGATTACTGGGTAGCATCGATGGTCCATTTCAGGCCAATGGTTGTGCATGTAATGTCATTTTCTCCAGCAGCATTCAGCTCTGTGGGTGTAGGCACAGAGTAGGCAGAGGAGGGTTTAACCAGGATGAGCTTTTACCAAATGAATGTCAGGAAGTGAAAGAGGGCGAAGGAGTGAGTATATGCCAGGGAGTGATTATAATGATTCATCCAGGAACTTAAACGTGGATGGAGGAAAGTGAGGACATGATGGGAATGAGGACATAGTGCTAAGACCAGATGCTTCTTGGTCCTTTTGGAGTCAGGATACCAGAAGGAGAGAGGTGGAAAGATAAGAGATGAAGTTAAGATTATAATAACTATTCAGTCCCATTTAAAAAAAATGTATAGTAACTACTAAAGTTTGGATTTTCTTTCTCTGTACCCCCAGTGTCTAGCATAAGCTATAGTACATCATCCATGAATTAATAAAATGTTGAATGAATAAAACTTTGATCTATAATTGAGTAATAGCAAGTATGTGAAGAACAACCACATGGATAGATAACATTCACCAGTCTCTGAACTAGATTCAGGGGATATTTTCTTCATCTTGATTGTATCTTTAAGATTATTTTGAGTTTATGGGTTAACATCTATTTAACAAAGATCTTATAATGACCAAAATGTATACATCTTAAGAAGTTAATATATTTAATAGTTGATGTCTGTTATATAGAAATGTGGACAATTTGAAACATTGAATAAAAAAGAGTTTTCTCTAGGTTTTCTTCTAGTATTTTCATAGTTTTCAGTCTTACATTTAAGTCTTTTATCCATCTTGAGTTGATTTTTGTATATGGTGAGAGAGGTCTAGTTTCATTCTTCTGCATAAGGATATCCAATTTTCCCAGCACCATTTCTTGGAAAAGGTGTCCTTCCTCTAATGCATATTCTTATTCACTTTGTCAAAGATCAGTTGGCTGTGAAAATGTGGCTTTATTTCTGATTCACAGATCTATGTGTTTATTTTTATACCAGTACCATGCAATTTTTGTTACTATGGCCTTGTAATACAATTTGAAGCCAGGTAATCTGACACCTCCAGCTTTGCTCTTTTTGCTCAGGATTGCTTTGGCTATTCGGGTACTTCTTCAGTTCTATATGAATTTAAGGGTTGTTTTTTCTAAATGACATTGGTATTTTGATAGGGATTGCATTGAATCTGTAGATTTCTTTGGACAGTATGGTCATTTTAATGACATTAATTACTCAGATCCATAAGCATGGGATGCTTTTCCCATTTGTCTGTGTTACCTACAATTAGGTTCATGAGTGTTTTGTAGTTTTTCTTGTAGAGATCTTTCACTTCTCTGGTTGAACTTATTCCTAGGTATTTTAATTTATTTGGTAGCTATCATAAGTGGGATTGCCTTCTTGATTTCTTTCTCAGCTAGATCATTACTGTATAGAAACACTTCTGATTTTTGTATATTGATTTTGTATCCTGCAAATTTACTGAATTCATTTATCAAATCTAAGAGTTTTTTGATGAAGTGTTTAGGTTTTTCTATATATAAGATCATATCATCAGCAAATAGGGATAATTTGACTTCTTCTTTTCCAATTAGGATGCATTTATTTCTTTCTCTTGTCTAATTGCTCTTGCTAGGACTTCCAGTACTATGTTGAATACGAGTGATGAAGGTGGGCATCCTTGTGTTCTTCCAGTTCTTAGAGGAAATTCTTTCAGTTTTTCCCCATTCAGTATGATGTTAGCTGAGGGTTGTCATATATAGCCTTTATTATTTTGAGGTTTGTTCTTTCTATGCCTAATTCATTAGGGTTTCTTTTTTTCTTATCATGAAGGGATGTTAAATTTTATCAAATGCTTTTATTGAACCTATTGAGATGATCATATGAGTTTTGCCCTTGAACTCTTTATGTTATGTAACACATTTATTTATTTGCATATGTTGAATCATCCTTGAATTCCTAGTATAAAACCCACATGATTTTTCTGTATTATCTTTTTGATGTGCTATTGGATTCAGTTTGCTAATATTTTGTTGAGGTAGTGTTTGGTTTTGGTATCAGGGTGATACTGACCCCATAGAATGAGCTAGAGAGAATTTCTGCCTCCTCAATTTTTTAGAACAGTTTCAGGAGGATTGGTAGTTCTTAGTACATTTGATAGAATTTGGCTATGAATCCATCTGGTCCTGGACTTTTCTTTGTTGGGAGATTTTTTTTTTGTTACTGATTCAATCTGGCTACTCTGTATAGGTCCATCTCGGTTTTCTATTTCTTCCTGGCTCAATCTTGGGAGGTTGTATGTTTCCAGGAATTTATTCATTTCTTCTAAGTTTTTTAGTTTGTGAGTATACAGTTGTTCATAATAGTCTTTGATGATCTTTCTGTGGTATCAGTTATAATGTCTCCTTTTTCATTTCTGATTTTGTTTAGTTTGAACTTCTGTCTTCTTTTCTTGGTTTAACTCGAGGTTTATCAATTTTGTTTATTTTTCTGAAGAACCAACATTTCAATTCATTGATGCTTTGTATTGTCTCTGTTTCATTTGGTTCTGCCCTGATGTTTATTATTTATTTTCTTCTGCTAACTTTAGGTTCGGTTTGTTCTTGTTTTTCTAGTTTATGGAGGTGCATTATTAGATTGTTAATTTGTGATCTTTCTGTTTTTTTGATACAGTCTTTAATGCTATAAACTTCCCTCTTAGTACTGCTTTTTCTGTGGTCCATAGGTTTTGGTATGTTGGAAACCCATATTTTAAAGGACTTAATCATCTTTTCTAAGAAGTCAGCCCTAACTTTCTGTCAAGCAATTTAAAATCTGTCCCCACTAAAAGAATCTCTTGATGGATGAAGATTATAACTCTGACAATCTACCCTGGAATTCTACAGGGTGCCACAAAGTCTGAAAACATAGACAAATAAACAAAATGTCAAGAAAAAAAAAGAAAAACAAACAAACAAAATGTCATCAAGGGCATTGTCAATCTGTAAAAAAGTAAATGAACATTTATCTATTTTCCAGACTTCATAAATAATCTGTTGATAACTTCATAGGAGAGGTGTGACTTCTGTATTCACCCAGTGACTAGATTTAACTATCAGGAAATTTTTAAATTAAGAGAGTAAAATGTGAAGAGCAATATTTCTTTTATCACTCTGATTTGTTCATGTGTTACTTTGTTGCTGTAAGGATCAATTTCTTCATTTTTGTCTTATGCAATAAAGTATATATAGGCAACATGTTAAACAACGGCAGAAACTAAAAGATCTATAAGCCTGGAAACATTACTGAGCACTGCCAAAATCTATTCCCTCTTTCTTTCATGTTTCATGATATAACAGCATGATGGTACTTCCCAGCATCTTTTGTATATAACAATGCAATTAAAGTTCTCACCTATGGAACATGAGAAGCAGAGAGCCTAGGACTATGAGTATGCCTCTTCTGTACCCAATTTCCCCTTCCCACTAATTGGAACTTCAATGTGACAATGATTCAAGTTACACCTTACAGATGACAAAATAGTGCCCTGGGGATGGTGGAACAAACTTGGAAGTAATTTGTGTCCCAAAGTGATCAGGAGGAAGAGAGATTCTGTGCTGACCTGGATCATTACCATAGGAATTGTACATAAAAGAGAAATAAACTTTTAATTCTATTATTGGATCTCTTTGATATATAGTTAAGATTTACTCTGATCAAATAGTGCCATAACATAGTTGTTCACTACATTATGTATCTAAATATGTTTGTCAGATAAAAGATAAAAAAGTGTTGGTGAGGATGTGGAGAAAAGAAAACCCTCACACACTGCTGGTGGGAATGTAAATTAGTACAGCTATTATAGAAAATAGTATGGAAGTTCTTCAAAAAATTTAAAATAGAACTACCATATGATCCAAAAATCCTATTACTGGATATATATCCAAAGGAAATGAAATTAGTATATCAAAGAGATAGCTATACTCCAATGTTTATTGCAGTTAATTCTGAGACACACACACACACACACACACACACACACACACATACATATAATGTTGCAATAATGCCAAGATATGGAATCAACCTAAGTGTCCACCAAAGGAGGAAGAAAGTGTGGTATGTATACACAATGCAATACTATTCAGCCATAAGAAAGAAGGAAATCCTGTCACTGGTGGCATGGATGAAACTAGAGGACACTATGTTAAGTGAAATAAGCCGGGCACAGAAAGACCGATAGTGCATGATGTCATTTAAATGTGAAATCAAAAAAAGTTGATTTCATAGAAGTGGAGAGAATGGTGCAGTGGGTAGGAGGATGGTGGGGGTGGTGGGGAAACGTTGGTCAAAGGGTACCAGGTTTTAGTCATACAGGAGGAGTAAGTTCAGGAGATCTGTTGTACAACATGTTGATTATAGTTAATACTTTGTGTTCTTGGAAAATGCTAACAGAGTGAATGTAAAGTGCTCTTAACACGAAAATCATAACTATGTGAGGTAATACCTATGTCAATTAGCTATATTTAGTCATTCCACAGTATATGTATATACTTCAAAACACTGTATTGTGCATAGTAAATGTGTACAATTTAATCTGTCAATTAAAACATAATTTTAACCAAAACCCAGAGTTTGTCACCAAAGCACAAAATTCTGGAAAAGGGGTTCCAAAACATATCACAATGTTTAATAAATGAAGACAAATTGTAAATAAATAAACAAATTTGCACATAAAATAGGATTTCAAACTTTTCTTGAATGTAAACTAACAAAATGGCACCTCTTCTGAACTAAATTCAGCTTCAACTAAATTCAACTAAATTCAACCAAGGTAGAAAGGGTATGATCCCCTCCCACCCACAAGGAGAAGAATGACATTGTGGAATGTGCCAAGACCAGGGACAGGAGGTTCCACTAAGTTTATTCAAACATGCCTCAGGCTTTTATTGCCTTGGAATGGGATTGAGAGCATTAGCAATTGATAGCTGGGTCTAAGAATACAAGATTTAAACTTGATGTGGAAGATACGGCTCAAGTTGGGCTGTAACATAATTATTAAAATGAGCAAAGAGTCTGAAATACCATTGTCTAAAAAATTTAAACAATTTTTAATTTATTCAGTATTTGTTTCACATAGCTTGAAAGATACTCTTAAAAGGGGAGATCTGTGTTTTAAAATGGTGTTTTTGGGGGTGAACACCATGTTTTCTGTTTTTACCTTACTAGTGAAAAGCTGGAGGAATCTGTGTGGGAAAAACAATGCTTTCTTATTCATTCAGGTAGTCAATTCCAACAAAAATACTTTGTCAGGACGCTTTTGGTTGCTTGAGACAAAATTCAATACCAACCAGCCTAACCACAAAAGGGGAATTTGTTGGCTCATAATCGAAATGACGGAAATGGCAGGGGTGCTTGGCTCCAAGACTTTCTCTCCCCTTCCCTCGTCTGCTTGTCTCTGCTTGTCTTTATTCACTCCTGCGACAGCGCTTTCCTAATACAGAGAAGCATACTGCCTCTAAGAGCCTCCAGTTCCCATCTCGTCATCTTTAAGATGCAAGAGGCAAGCAGAATTCTTCTTGTTTGTGTGTGCAGAAAAATCTCTAGGAGGGTTTTGAACGACTTCACTTTCGTCATAGGTGAATCTCTGGCCAAGCCCTGGCCATCACTGTGGCCAGGAGGATGGGAACATCTGATTGGTGGAGCTTGGGTCACTTGTGTACCCCTGGATGGTGGACAACAGAGAAGTTCAGGGTTTTATACCTCTTTGTAACATCTCTTTCTTTTTAATTTGGAAAATGATAAGACTGGGTTTGGAATATTTAAACAACACTCTTGCTGCTTTCTACTCTAAGTAACTTTTAATCCTAATTAACTGACTCCTTTCCACACTACTAACAACCCAGTGACAATGGTACTGAGATTAATTAGTTGTACTTCATCTCAAAAGCATTCCTATTAGGAGCTCTAGTTTATAGTTTAGTTACTCTATATTCCTGTGAGATTAGCAAACTTGGAAAGGAAAGGAAATGGCTCAAGTTTTAAATATACATATACTTCATAAGATGTTATGTTAACTTGTAGATAAGGCCCTAGATCACCTAAACTTATTGTTTATAAAGCATTTATCACATCAGGAAAGGTGTGCAAAAATAGGGAGGGCATAATCTCTGCTTGAAAGGTTTACATAATAACTCTGGAGGCCATTGCAATAGGGCATTGTGAGTATTAAAACCACGAACTGCTTCCTGGAGGGGCAAACAGAGGTAACTTTGGCTGCATGTTACAATCCACAATTCAATTTGGCATAGCATCTTGCATAAAAGTGTATCCCAAACCACTTTACAGAAGTGAAATTTCCATTCTCAAGCCAATATATGCTATACATTACAGAACAGCTGTGTGCAAACATTGCCTCATGGAAAAAGAAATCTAAGGCATTAGGTCATGAGATGAAAATCCAAAGGAGAACTCTGGAGGCATAGACCGCTAGGGCAGGATGGAGGGGGAAGAGAAGAGACTGATAAAAAAGGCAACACATTACTTTGCAAGATTTAGAAATGGATCTTTGATGAATTAAAGACATAGTAAACACTTTTTCCCTGGAAAAATGTTGAGTGAGACAATTTTTTTGTATAATCCAAAGGAGTAGTAGAAGTTAAGTAAATAGAAAAAGTATGAGGTGAATGAAGACTAACAAACATTCCAAATAGTGGTACAATTACATGGGATTAGAAATCTCATAGTCATATGGGATAAAGGCAATAAAATATTGTATTTTGAATTAATCTGAATTATGGTAAACTAATATGTATAAAGATTAGAGGATGAGATGTACTTTTAAATATAATTTTGTAAATTATCTTTATCACAAACACTATACATGAACTGCACTTTTGAAAATAAGTAGAATTTTATAAAACATATTTAATATTAAATCAATTAGACCACACACTTTTAGAATCTTGTCTGGTTTTAAGAAACCACAACATATCAATTTTCATTTCAGTTTTAGTCCTAGAAGTTCCAGAATGGGGAACTGTATCTGACAAATGACAAATAACAGAGTTTGCTATACTTAAACCAAATTCATAACATAAAATCCTGCTTTAAAACCTAAATCAATTTAAGTGGAAATTACTTCCAAGTCTATTGAGGTGGGGGAGCAAAAAATATCTGATTCTTCATTTAGGTTTTCCATAACTTAAATAATAGTAAAATATTTTTAAAATTTCAATTTTTCTATTTTGAACATTCACTTGAAGCTAAAGTTTCTATTTCAAGTGTCACCTATGTGGCAAATTAATCTTCTATGGACTGTGTGTATGACAAACATCATTCAGCTTCCATGAACTCCAAGGTTATCCATTTAACAAGGGGTTTACAAAACTCATTAAATGTTATGCACTGTTTTTAAGGGATATACTTTTGAGTATTGGAGTTTTCCACATAAAAATATGACTAACTCTGCATCTAGTATAAGTTATTTATATTTGGCATCTACCCATTTAAATTTGGCAGGTATCTCATTTTACATGACACATATAACACTATGCATGACTAATGAACAAAGTAAATCCATACTGTATGATTTCCCCAAATGTTGAAAAGCTTTCCAGAAACTGTTCTGATAAAGGTTCCAGCTACACTGCTAAAGTTGTTCTCCCCAGTCCCAGCCTCATTGCAGAGTCCAGCTGTGCCAGTGGTGGTGATACAGGTAGGGTCAAAGATGACTATTCAGCCTTGGCAGGCTCTACTCTGGTGGCTGCTGTCTCAACTGTGCCCTTCTCTAAGGAGGGATGCATCATACAGTAGAAACACACACACACATCCACATGCATGCACACATATGCACACAAAAGAGCTCTGAAAACCTGGGTTTGAGTTTTGGATCAAGTTTCACAAATTACTTATTCCAGGGGGTTCTTAACCTGTGGTTGGACTTTTTGAAAGAGGAAGGGGTCCATTAACTACTGGAAATTATATGGTAAATTTATTTTGGTGGTTTGTTTTGTTTTGGTGTTCATTTTATGGCAAGAGGACTTTTGACAATTTCTCCAAAAATTCTGTGTCCTTAAAACGTTCAAAAACTACTCATTGAGTGCCAATTTCCTCCTCTGTAAATGGGAACAAAAATAATAGCTGTCCTACTGGCCTCAGCGAGTTGCCCTGAGGACCAACTTAAATACAGTGTGGAAGCACACTGCAAATCATCACTATACAAATGTCTGCTGTTACTAGCCTTGCTGCTATCGCTTATTGGTTTGTGTGAACGTTTCTGATTACACAGTGTCATCCAAAAGGAACTCAAAATCTTTTATCTCCTTTTTGAGAGCCATGTCATAGCTCACCCAAGCGGCAAGCAATGAAAAGAAGATTGAGGCACTATATCCAGAAAATGATCTACAGATGTGTTTTGTTCAGTTCACATAGTGTTCTTTTAAAATGAATTGGTTGTCAACATTTAAAAATCAGTTTTCATGTAAAAAATAAGATTTCTAGCTTATTTGAAAAATGAGAATATCTGGCTTCCTTGAGCCACCCTCTATAAAGCAAAAATTGGCTGGAGCTGAATATAGTGACATGTGCTTCCCGGAGCTGAATCTGGCTCCCCTGCCAACTGATTGGCCATGTAAGTGTCCCTAGCCTATAAGTAATCCTAAATCTGAGCTGAGCATAATCACTTTGCTTTGAAAATATATATGCAAGGTATCACCCCTCCTGTTTTTTTTTTAGAAAGTTCTTTTAAACTTCAACTATAGAAGAGTCAGAATAAACATTCAGGCAATTGAGGACAAATTGTGTATATTTTCTTTTTTTGTTTTTTTGTTTTTTGAGACAGAGTCTCACTCTGTTCTCCAGGCTAGAGTGCCATGGCGTCAGCTCACATGGGCTCAAGCGATCCTCCTGCCTCCGCCTCCCAAGTAGCTGGACTACAAGCATGTGCCACCATTCCCAGCTAATTTTTTTCTATATATTTTTAGTTGTCCAGCTAATTTCTTTCTATTTTTTTTTAGCAGAGATGGGGTCTCGCTCTTGCTCAGGCTGGTTTTGAATTCCTGACCTTAAGCGATCCGCCTGCCTCGGCCTCCCAGAGTGCTAGGATTACAGGTGTGAGCCACTGCGCCCGGCCCAAACTGTCTATATTTTCCACATATATTGCTTTTCCTGAAAGTGAATTTTTGTCCTTTGAAAGAGCATCCTCTAACAGGAACAGTGAATGGTGAGAGCCATGACGTAATTATAAGATCCAAGAAAGGAACAGACAATGTGATTGGGAAATGCTATAGGCTTAGCCAATGGGAAGTCTGACCCTGATTCATAATTTGACTATGCACAAGTCAATAGGTACAGAGAAATAAACAGACTGCTCATACTTCATTTGGAAGAACCTGAAGTAAATCAGCAACTCAAAGGGCCTCCTAGTTTTGTCTTGAGCAAAAATGTCACTTTTAAGGGTAAGAAAATTGTGGAATACAGAATGGTGTTTTCTCCTTAAATCTGATACGTTGTAAGAGTTTCATAAGGTTGACTCTTCTCTGGAACTTAAGAGAAGGGAGAGCCACTTTGAGAATTGAAAATGCATGGTGAATAAGGGTTGGGACGTTCTTGATCTCCATTTTAAATCAACTGTTCTCTCATGTTATTAAGGGCTCTAAAATCAGCTCTAAAGTAGGCTGCTGTGGATTACGACACGGAAGAAAAAATGGCACAAGGAAACCCATTTAGATATGATTAGAATGAACTCCCTTCCAAAACAATTCTTAAAATCTAGGCCAAAATTATTTGTTCACTCTATTATTTGATTATTTGGTACATTCTATTTTCCTAAAATTGGTGTTATTGACATTAGAATTTTGATCCCAAAGAAGTCTATAATGATTAGCTAGGCCTACGAAAGATCTCAAGATTTATATAGTCATTACCAAACTAAAATTTATGCTATATCATGCACTATAGTAAATGCTTCAGCAAAAGCTATGTGCTGTAACAAAGGCCATCCATTTCAACAGGACAGCCTCTAGGAAGTTTTTCTAAACCTAATTGCAGGGGCCATTTGGGTTAGAGAGAGAGGTTGCACTGTAAATCTGCCATTCTTAGAGGACCAACTTTCTCAATGCATATTGAACCAATATTCCTGCTATGAAACTGTGTAAGCTAGATTCTGTGCCACTGTAGTAAAATGTTCCTCAATAAACTTGTTTTCACAAGAAGCTTGCCCACTCATGTGTCCCAAAGCTGTTGTAATCTTCATTGTTGAGGCTGATCTAACAGCAGGGACATTATTCTATTTCTTGACATGTTTAAAGTTCTCTAATGAATAAAGCTAACAGCTTATGGCTGCTTCGACTGTCACTTGATTACCCCTAAGGGATTTTTTTTTTTGTCTTTAAAATTGGACTCCTAGTTTGTTTTTAACTACCTTGTGCACAGAGGTCTGAAGAGGAAAGCAGATCAAAGATCAGCTCGCAACATAAAAAGCAGCTGTAGTTAATTAAAGGCAAATGAAGGACATCTGACCAGATTCTTTATGAGCCGCCTTGTCACACATTCAACAGTCTATAATCTCTGTGACCTTGTCCCTTGGTCCTGAACTGTCGCCAAACCTGAGAAATGGATACGGCTCAAGTTATATACGAATGGAAAAAAGGGAGGAATGTTCAGGGTGTGGCTTAAGAAAGAGGAGGTAATGGGGAAGAAGAACACAGTGAAAGCGGAGTTACCTGGGACGTGCAGAAGTCACCTAGTGTTTCCATTATAAAGCAGCAAGTCTTTTCTCATATTGAAAATAAAGTGGCTTGTTATAAAGAAGTAAAGGTAGATAATCAGATTATAAAAGGTAACATTTGAGAGGTGAAATGCAATACTTATTCTGCTGTGATCCAAAAGAAAATGAACTAGGAATATTCTTACAGTATGCACTATTTGAATGTTTAAACATTTATAATTATTCCCATTTTAAAAATGTTATTCAAATCTAAATCACTCAAGTAAAATAATTAATAACTTTTCCTAATTTTAAAAGCGATACATGTTCATTCTAAAAATGAAAAATTCCAGAAACACGTTAAGAAAGAAAATAAAATTCCCTCAAAACTTAGCCTCTGTGAGAATCCCGTTAAGATTTATATTTAAAGCAAGAGAAAAATTTTGAGTACAAACTGTGAAAAGAGCAGCAAAGTGGGGCAGTGCCGATGTTTCTAGATGGCCAAGATAACTATAACGTGTGGATGATGAAGCAAAAGTCTGGGTTCTGGCAAGTCTTTCAACTTCTATCAGCACCAGGAAAATGGCTGTCACGGTCTTCGCTAGCCCTTAAAAATGCATCTCCAGCACAGACAGAAGAAAAGCCTTACGATCCCCAAAGCAACTGGACAGCTCCTATCTTTGCCTGCTAATTTACTAGAGGCCCAGAAAGGCACATACCCTGCCCCAACTTCCACTGTCTCTTGATTGGAGATTGGGGATCACAGGGAAAACATCTGCTTCATAGGATTGTGTAAGGAAATAGGGGGTCAAATCTTCAGGAATGATTTGGAAATTGCAAAGAGTTAATTATTTATTAACTATTATTAGCAATGATTGAGAGGCTCTATGGAGGACACTAAAAATCAGTAAGGACCTACCTTTGAGGAGTGTTTATCATGTACTTGGAGGTACACCATATAAACAAACAATATTTCCAAGAAAATTTGAAAATTGTTTCAATTTTACAATGCAAGGTGTGCACAAAGGTAATCATCAAATCAACTGTAAAAATCTGAGAAAGGACTATAAAGTAAAGAGCATAGGTTTTTGGTTTGCTTATTGTTTTGTTTGGTTTGTTTTGTTTTTAATTAGCAGATAAAATTGTATGTATTTACCATATGTAACATATTTTTGAAGTGTGTGTATATATATATATATATAGTAGATGCTTATTTGATTTTTAATAAACCTATCAGAACCAACCAACCCAAGTGAGTGTTACTCTTTTCAAAGTTGTCACCTTGCCCATATACAAACATATTAAAAAGACATTGCCACTGTTTAAAACATTTTGGTACTTTATAATATTCCCTTGAGCCTGTGGTATCTAATTTCCAATAACCTAAATTGGTATTTTTGAAGATGGATTCAGTTTCTGGAAAGAATCAAGCATCAGATGGAACTAAGAGCGGTGAATACAGAGGCTGATCAGACTGGATGATACCACCTTAGATAACAAAAGAGATTTGGCCACATTATTATGAAGCCAATAGCCATATGTAGGATAAATTATTCTGAAGAGTGTTCCAAGAGTGGGTATCCAAAAAATTTTTTGATTAAGTCAGTGCCTTGAAACAAGGTACTAGTTTAAGGAACAATATTCAATTAAATGAGTAAGCTGTGATTTCTTCTTCATTTAAAAAAGTACTTGTTACTTTATATTTACACTTCCTAACTGCATAGGACTTTAGAGGAGGGAGATATGGAAAAGCTTTACAATCTAACCTGGATTTGATTTGGTATTGAAGGATAGATAAGGTATGGTTGAGAGAGCCGGCAAAGAGCGAATTTCAGAGAGGAGGGATGGTGCGTAAAAAATGTTGGTGAGGCACAGAGGATTCTTAGGGCAGTGAAAATACTCTGTGTGACACCACAATGCTAGATGCATGTCATTGCACATTTGTCCAAACCCACAGAATGTACCACACCAAGAATGAACCCCGATGTAAACTATTGCCTTGGGTGATAATGATGTGTCAGTGTAGGTTCATTGATTGTCACAAATGTACCACCCTGGTGCACGATGTTGTAAAAAGGGTATAGGAAATCCTCTGTGCTTTCTGCTCAATTTTGCTATGAACATAAAACTTCTCTGAAAAATAAAGTCTATTAAAAAATGGTGGTGGGAAAGCATAACACATTGATGGAAAATGGGAGGAAAGAAGAATTAGAAAGCATTCCAGACAAAGGGCAAAAGACTATAAATGAGAGAGAAGGCCAAGTTTAAGAGATGAATGTGCTTCACTGTGCACAGGGGTGTTCAACAGAAGCTTCTGCAGTGATGGAAATCTTTTATAATCTATGCTATACAATATGGTAACCACTGGCCTCATGTGGTTATTTAATACATGAAATGTGGCTAGTATGACTGAAGAAATAATATTTTGTTTTATTTACTTTTAATTAATTTAAATCTAAATGGCCACATGTAGCTTGTGGATGCCATATGGGACAGTTCAGGACAGACCATGGAGTGATACGGTGAGTGTCATAGGGAATAGGGATGGAGAGTTATATAGGAGGTAGCTAGATACTGGAGGATCTTCTAGCTATGTTAAAGAGCATTACATTTATCTCAAGGGAGATAAGAAACTAAAGAAAAGATTTAAGAAGGGGAGTAAATAGTATAATCAATTTACTATCCTTTGAGATAAGAAACTAATGAAAAGATTTAAGAAGGGGAGTAAATAGTATAATCAATTTACTATCCTTTGAGTTTCAGGCTGCAGTGAAAAGTATGGATTCAGGTTGAAGTGATGGTTTACTTGGAGAAAAGGATGCCGAGGAAGAGGCTATTGGATAACCCAGGCAAGAGTTTTCATGACCAGAATAGGAGGTGGCAAGGGAAAGAGAGGAAATTGAGGGACGTTGTAGAAGTGGAGGGAAGGATGGATTGAATTCGAATAATGAGGAAGGGTAGAAAGGATGGATACATGAGGTTTGAAAATGGCAGGTGGTGGTGTCATGCACTGAAGAACAAGTTTGAGGTAACAACAATGAATCCAGTCAGGGATACACTGAGTGTGAGGGGCCTGTTAGGCATCCCAATGGGATAATACATGTTTGGGAGCCATGCACGTAAGGATGGCCACTGAAGACATGGGAGGGAATGAGACTATTCAGGTTGAGTCTGAAAGTGAGAAGAAAAGATGGCCCAGGACAAAACCCCAAGGAACACCAGTACCCTGATATGATTCTTCTGCTTTTAAGTCAGTTTCACATTCACTCCTGCACATTGTAGTAACGTATATTCATCTGTACTGGATATGAATCTTTTAAATAAAAACCCCAAGCCCATGGTCTCAGCGCCCCACAGCTCTCTCTCAATAGGCAAGTTCTTGGGATTCTCTCCCCGCCCCAACCCCATTTTTAGGACACATTGACATATAGAAAGTATTATTCCACATTCAGCTTTTTTCATTCAGAACACAATGTGAGATGAAGCAAAGTGGACAGGAATGCAAAAGAAAAAAATTTACTGGTGACAGAAACTGTTAAGTAAGCATGCTTTAAAAGAAATTACAATTGTCAAAAAAAAAATCCACGAGTGTTTCTCTTACCTGTAAATTTATTATTAAACAAATATCCAGTGTTCCTCATACATCTGGAGAGCCATCACCCAACCACCAACAACTAATCACAACATGAAATAATGGAATATACTGATTTTTTAAGTGGGAGCATAATACAAACTCTAAATACGAACACTGATGACACCATTCTGGGGAACTATATCCTATCAGGCCGTTTTCACCACACAAGTCAGAGCATTAATGGAGAGTACCAGTGACCATGCAACATAAAGGTGTGTAAGTGCTCCTCTCAATTATTTAGGTGTATCAGACTGTCAAGTGCTCTTATTTGGGGAAGCAGTCCTAATAAATTCACTGACTGTTACTTCCTGGACCTTAAATATTCATTAAAACTAGAAGGCAATTCAAGTATAAGTATCAGGATCATCATGGATCACTCTAATTTCAGGAATCCAATAGATACTTCTTCATAAATAGATGCCCAGTAGTGGGATTGCTGGATCAAACAGTGGATCTACTTGTATCGCTTTCGGGTATCTCCATATTGCTTTCCACAGGGGTGTGCAGTGAATTTTTAGAAAAACTATAAATAGTTAAACGTAAAAGAATGTGAAAGGTCAGAAGAGGCCGGAAAGCAACGGTCTACACAGCCTTGTATTTTGCCGAGGAATGCAAACTTCCATTCTGAAAACAGTGACAGTTATTGAAAGTGTTTTAGTAGCACAGAAGATCATCAAGATGGTGCAATAACATCAGTGTATATGCTGTGTGAGTTCTGCTGGTTTCTTCCCCTGAGTTCAGCCCTAGAAGTGCCATAAAAACAAGAAGATTAAGCAGTTGATCAAAATAACAAAAAAATATAGCAACACCAGGTCAAGGGAAAACACTGGGTTAGGTCTTTGCATATACTTTGGATGGAGTGGGGTGGAATAATCAACCCAAACACCTGATATGGAGCAGAGAAGCAATTCTCCATGCACTGTTTTCTCTGCCTGATATTGCCTTTAGAAGATCATTAAACTACAAAGCAGAACAAGAGCAACCAGCCCAGCCCCTGCAGTGAGGGCAGGGAAACTCTTGGGGTGATCCTAAAGCCCTCCTAGAGTGGACAGCAGCTAACCACAGTGCAAGACGCCTGGTCAGCCTTTTGGTGCTCCCCACTTCCTTCCTGAACATCCCCTCTACACGTCAAGTGCTATGTGATTACAACCAAGGTTAACAGTTCTTGATCAGGAGCAATGTCAAGGTTTATACATAAGTAACAATCCCAGAGGCTCTCTCCTCCTACACACACACACACACACACACACAAACACACACACACACACACACACACACACACACACACACACACACACACACCTTGTACTTACTCTCAGGAAGTTTAAGCTAGCTCCTGGATTTTTGTACCCCCTGCTAAAGTCACATTACCAATTAGAGGTAAATAAAATCTCTGAAGGAATATGAAGTTTACAGGGAACAATGAAAAGATATTTTCAGAGTATAACTTCTATGAAGGGAAGACAACTATATCAAATAAAAGCAAAATTAATGCATCAGAGTAAGATAAATATGTTAAATTTCCTAAAAGACATAAGGAAAAATACTGGATCCATGCAGCAAGCCTGAAAAATCATAAAGAAGAATCAACTGGAGATATTAACTAAGAAAATTATATAGTTGAAATAAGGAACTGAACTAAATAGTAGAAGAATACAGATAAAAAAACCATTTTGAGAAATTCTCTCAGAAGACATCAGGATAGGATAAAGACAGAGAAAATTTTAAATTAAGAGATAAGAATAGAATTAGAAGTATCAAAGTCCATATAAGAGAAGTCCTAGAAAAAGAGAGAAACCTATGAAAAGAAAAAAAAACAATAAAAACTATTGATCAAATAATAACATGAACACTATTTGGGTGACAGACACACCTTTAGCGGGGACTCAAGCATTACAAAAGTGATCCATGTAACCTAAAACATTTGTACCACCTTAATATTTTGAAATAAAAAAATAATATTGAAATTACTTAAGAAATTAGATTGACACTAAAATTACCAAGAACAACACAGAATGCATGGAGTAAAACTCTAAAGCTTTAAAGGAAACTAGCATTTAATCTGGAATTTTATGTCTAGCTAATCTATCATTAAAATCCAAGCATTAAATAAAGACACCCTCAGGCAGTTTATTACAAAAACTTCCTTTGAAAATACTTTTGGAGAAATTATTCCTCCAAGAAAATGAAATGAATGAAAAAGGAAATAAGAGAAAGAAGGTGGACTTTCGTTTAAGCTGTATCTTCACTATCAAAAACACAAATTCATGATTACCTGCTCCATCCTACCATAGCTTCTTTTCCAACAGTTCACTGTGAAAATTTCAGATACAACAAAGTGTAAAGTTTTTTCTGTAAATCATTATACATATATATTTGTACAAATGTGTGTGTTTTTATATATATATACACCACTTAGATTCTACTGTTAGCATTTTATTCTTTACTTGCTTTATCACATATCTAGCCATCCCTCTAGCCATCCATATGTGCATCTTATTTTTTTCATGCATTGAAAATTAAATTTCAGGAAATGGTATACTTTTCCCCCAATAGTTCAGCATATTGCTATCTATCTATCTATCTGATTGGCTACAGCTCAATACACAATGGTTTTTGTAAAATTACATACAGTGAAATGCATATATCATAATAAAATACACATTTCTCTGAGTTTTGACAAATGCATACACCCAAACCCCTATAAAACTCTAGAAAGTTTTATGAACTTTCAACACAAACACTTCCCTTTATACCTCTTCCTAGTCAAACCCAGCCCTTGCTTCCCAGAGGTCATCTTTTCTATGAGATCTTATATATGAAATTATGAATACAATATGTACATTTTTGTGGCAGGCTTTCACTCAGCCAAACGTGTTTCATATCCATCCATACTGTTGCATAGTGGTTGTTCCTTTTTACAGGGGAGCATTATTCCATCATATGAACTTTTGCATACACTATACCTCCATTTGTTAATCCATTCTCTTACTGATGGATTCTGGTTTCCAGTTTGGGATTGCCTCTTCAGTTCTTTAACAATGTATCTTAGGGAGTGGAAGTTTTTGCTGTTGTCACTTGTTTGTTTATGAAGTCTGATTTATTAATTTTACTTTCATGTTTTTTTCTTTCTGTGATCTATCTAAGAAAGATTTTCCTGCTACCAAGTAATCAAGGGAGATGGCTCCTGTTTTCTTCTGAAAGTTTTAGGGTTTTATCTTTTATGGTTAGGTTGATCCATTATTAATTTTTGTGTGTGTGCATATGATGTGAGATTCATCATGGCAAGATTCATTTTTTTTTCCATATGAATGTCCAGTTTTTCCAGCAACATTTGTTGAAAGTGCTTTACATTTATATATAAATTTTAGGATCAGCTTGCCAAGTTTCTAACAAAATACCTCCTGGAATCTTGAATTTCATTGATTCTGCAGATCATTCTGGGGAATATTATCAGCTTTAAAATAGTGAATCTTCCAGTCTAATAAGACAGAATACCTATCTACTAACCTAGGTGTTTTGCAATTTCACTCAGCAAGTTTTTGTAGTTTTAAATAGAAGTATATATTATTCTATCCCAGAGGAAGCAACTGCACTTCTAAGGCTATAGATAAGAGAGAAGGGAAGAAGTTGAAATTATAAAAACTTAAGAGCTGGAAGGAGGGGGCTTGAAACTCAAACCTCTGAGGAAGGGGCAAGTTGTGTTTGCATTCCGGAGCATGTGCAATGAGGCTGGTTCTAGGGTTAGAGAGAACTGCAAACTGGGAGTGATGCTGCTGGCACAAACCAATAGAAGTTACATTGCTTGCTTTTCAGAATTTCAGACATGGATACTGTGACTGTCTCCCAGAGATGCTCACAATAACTACTGGAACTTTTTCTCCCCTCACTTTGTTCAGAGGGAGAGAGCATCTTTGTGCAAAGGAATCGTTGCATTGTCTATATTAGGAAATGTGGACATATGCTGCAATATGGATGAACTTTGAAGATGTTATACTAAGTGAAATAAATTAGTCATAAAAGAGCAAATCAATGGGTAGAAGTAAGAGCAAGATCACCTGCTATAACCCAAGACCATCTTAACAGTCAGATCTGATTGTAATAGTATGGCTGTCTTTTTTTTTTTTTTTGGAACAGAAATGTAATAGTTTATTTCAAAATTCTGAATTCCTGCTCCACTGATTTGCATATTTTTCTCTTTTTTTTATTTCACAATATTACGGGGGTGAAAACATTTAGGTTACATATAAATTGCCTTTGCACCACCTGAATCAGAGCAACAAGCATGCCCATCCCCCAGACATTGCGCACCATACACATTAGGTGTGAATTCACCCATCCCCTCCTCCCTACTCCCATCTGCCCAACACCCCTGATGAGTGTTGCTTTCCAAATGTGCACATAAGTGTTGAGTAATTAGTACCAATTTGATGGTGAGTACATGTGGTGCTTGTTTTTTCATTCTTGTGATACTTCACTTAGTGGAATGGGCTCCAGCTCCATCCAGGATAATACAAGAGGTGCTAGATCACCATTGTTTTTTTGTGATTGAGTAGTACTCCATAGTATACATATACCATATTTTCTTAATCCATTCATGTATTGATGGACACTTGAGCTGTTTCCACATCTTTGCAATTGTGAATTGTGCTGCTATAATATAAACATTCAAATGCAGATGTCTTTTTTATACAATGTCTTTTTTTTCTTTGGGTAGATACCCAGTAGTGGGATTGCTGGATCAAATGGTAGTTCTACTTTTAGTACTTTGAGGTATCTCCATATTACTTTCCATAAAGGTTGTACTAGTTTGCCAGTGAGAATGGCTTATATCAAGAAAGTATGGCTGTCTTGAAGAGCAGAGAGTACTCATTTTTGCTGGAAGGTTCCAGTGGAGTTGATAAAGCAGCACTTACACGGAACGTTATTCAGCCTGAAAAAGGAAGGAAATTCTGACACATGCTACATGCCATGAAGATTAACCTGGACAACATTTTGCTAACTGAACTAAGCCAATGACAAAAGAGCAAATATTATACGATTCCACTTATATATGGTACCTAGAACAGCCAAATTTATAGAGACAGAAACTCAAATGGTGGTTGCCAGGGGCCAGTGGAGGGGAAGAAATGGGAGTTATTGTTTAATTGGTACAGACTTTGGGAGTATTAAAAGTTCTAGAGATTAGTACAGATGGTTGTACAACAGTGTGAATGCACTTAATGCCAATAAATTGTATACTTAAAATGGTTAAAATATAAAATTTTACATTATGCATATTTAAACACAATAAAAAATAGAAGTCTCCACTTTTTACCAGCAAACTTTTTCCTAAGTATATGTTTTAAATGTTATTTTAAAAGCTTTTTAAAAATTTCATTTTCCAATTGTTTGCTTCTAGTATACAAAAACTGAAATTGATTTCTTTATATTAATTTTGAATGCAGTGACCTTAGTAAATTTACATGTTAGTTCTACTAGTTATTCTTCAAATTCCATAGAATATTTCACATAAACAACCATGCCAGCAGCAAATAGAGAGGGTTGCATTGCTTCTTCTAAAATTTATGCCTTTAATTTATTTTTGTAATTTTAATACTTATCACCAACATTGAGCTGGGAGTTCTTGCTTTATTCCTGATATTGGGAAGAAAGTGTTTAATATTTTGCTGTTAAGTTAGATATTAGCTATAGGTGTTTTGTATGCCCTTTGTCAGATTGAGGGAGTATTCATTTATTTCTAGTTTAAAATAAATGTCATCAAATGCATTTTCGGCATCAATTAAAATTGTCATGTGAATTTTCACTTTTATTCTATTAATGTGGTGAATTAAACTGATTTCCAAACGTTATACTAATCTTGTATTCCTAGGATAAACCCTGCTTGGTCATTATATAAAAGCCTTTTTATATAGGGCTAGATTTGGTTTGCAGTTATTTTGCTAAAGATTTTTGTGTCCATGCTCAAGAAGGATATTGATCTGTAGTTTTATTGATTTGTTTGTTTGGTTTTTGTTTTGTAGTTTCTTTGCCAGGTTTTGATATTAGAGTTTTAAAGTCCTCAAAAGAAGTTAGGAAGAGTTCTTTCCTTTTCTATTTTCTGAAGGAGATTGCATAAGTTTGGTGATAGTTCTTCCTAAATTGGTTGATAGTGTTCACTGAAGACATACCTGGGCCAAGAGTTTTCTTCATCTGAAGATTGTTGCTATCAAATTCAACTTCGCTAATAGATGTAGAACTATTAATGTTTTCTGTTTTGTGTTAGTTTTGGTAAATGTTATTTTTAAGGAATGTGTTTGTTTTAACTAAATTTTTCCCTGAGGTTGCTTATAATGTTCTCTTATTGTTCACTTAAAATCTGTAGAATCTGCAGTATAATCCTTCTTTCATTCCTGATATTCAGTCTTCATGTTCTTGATCTTTTTTTCATGACCAGTCTAGCTAGGGGCTTATAAATTTTCTAATCTTTTCAAAAATTATCTCTTTATTTAATTATTTGTCTTGTGTGTCTGAGTTCTTCATCACTGACATTTAATCTAACATTTACTAGGCAATTTTCCTTGTTTGTGTTTACCTTGCTTCTCTTTTCCTTATTTCTTAAAATAAACTTTAATGGATTTTATACCTTTAGTTTCTAATATAAACATTTATTTTTAAGCATCTCAAAAATGTACATTTATTGTATTCTTTTTTAAGAGACAGGTTCTTACTCTGTCTTGGCCGGGCTGAAGTTCAGTGGCCTGATCATGGGTCACTCTAACCTTGAGCTCCTGGGCTGAAGCAATCCTTCTGCCTCAGCCTCCTGAGTAGCCACCATGCCCCGCTAATTTTAAAAAATTTTGGTAGAGATGGATCTCCCTCTGTTTTCCAGGCTGGTCTTGAACTCCTGGCCTCAAGCAATCCTCCCACCTCCCTGAGCAGCCTCCCAAAGTGCTGGGTTTACAACTACGAGCCACTGTGCTTGGCTATTTGTTGTATTTTTATTATTAATATAATCCAGTTCAAAATAATTTTTAATTTCCCTTATGCTTTCTTTACTGACTTATATATTATTTAAAATGTGTTTAATTTTCAGATGGTTAGAGTTTTCTAGATTGTTACTTTTTATTTCAATTCTATAATCAGAGAACACATTCTGTATAATTTCTATAACTTTAAATCTGTTGAAATTCTTTTTGTGGTCCACTACATGGTCTGTGTTGTTGATTTACGGATTTTTAAAAATTTTTTTGTTCTATCAATTGCCAAGAGACAGGTGTTACACTACCAAGCATTATTTGAAATTTTCCATTTCTCCCTTTAATTCTGTTTATTTTTGCTCCATCTATCACGAGGCTCTGTTATTAAGTAAACACACATTTAGTATTCTCATGTCTTCATGATAAATTGACTCTCTTATTATGATGAAATGCCCCTCCTCGACTCTGACAACACCCTTTATCGTGAAGTCTTTCTTTGATTTGACATTAATGTAGCCACTAACCCTCTTGTGTTTCTGTTTGTATGCTATTTTTTCCATCCATTTATTTTCAGTCTATCGCTTTATGTATCGATTGCATCTATTATATATATAGCTTGGGGATGAAATTGCTTTTTTTCTATTGATAATTTCTGCTTTTTAGTTGTTATCTTTATAACAATATAATTGTTGATGTGGTTTGATTTAGGTCTACCATCTTATTACCCACCCTCATTTTTAATCTCTGTTCATCATTTCTTTACTTGGTTTGGATTATTTGAATATTTTATTAAAATTTCATTTCAAGTTTTATATTAGCTTTTGGTTATACATCTTCATAATTTTTTGAAGTTGGTGCTTTGTGGATTAAAATATAGAACTTTTGACTTTTCACAGTCTACCATAAGTTAATATTGTACTCTTCATGTAAAATGTGAAAATCTTACAACTGTATAGACTAATTTACAACCCAACGTTGTTTTTTATGCTACAGTTATCTTATGTATTATATATACTTCTGTTATAAAACAGGTAAGAAAAATTTTATAATTTTTGCTTTCAACAGTCAAATAAATTTTAAAGAAATTAATAAGAATATATTTTATAATATTTGTCATTTCAGATGCTTTTTGTTTGTTTGTTTTAAAAGAGTTGAGGGGTTTTTTTTCAGGTATCATTTCCTTACAGCCTGAAGAATTTCTGTTAGCATTCCTTGTAGTCTATGTCTGCTGGCAATGAATAGTCTTCATTCCATTTCATCTGAAAATGTTTTTATTTTGCCTTCATTCATGAAGGTTATTTTCATGGGATGTAGATCTCTATGTTGGCAATTTTCTTTTTCTTTCAGCTTTAAAGATGTTTTTCTACTGTTTCATGGCCTGCTTCATTTCTGATGGGAATTCAGAAGTCTTTTGAATTGTTGTTTTTCTGTATTTTATATGTTGTTTTCCTAGATGCCTTTTAGCATCTCTTTTCATGTTTGGTTTTCACTACTTTGAATATGATATTCCTAGGCATGGTTTTCCCCACAATTATTCTTCTGGGGATTCACTAACCTTCTTTAATCACCATATTTTTGTCTTTTACCAAATTTGTAAAGATGTCTACCATATATTCTTCAAAATTTTATCAAGGCAATATTCACATAACACGAATTAACTATTTTAAAAAGCATACAAGTATTTTAAAGTATATTTTATATTTTGGAGTATACAATTTGTTGGTATCTAGTATATTCACAATGTTGTGCAATGATAGCCTCTATCCAGTTCCAAAATGTTTTTAACACCCCGAAAGAGATCCTGTACCCATAAAGTAACTACTCCCCAGCCCTTTCTCTACCCAGCTCCTGACAACCACTAACCCATCTGCTTTTTGTGCTCTATGGATTTATCTATTCTGGATAGTTCATATAAATGAAATTGTACAACATGTGACCTTTTGGGTTTGGTTTCTTTTGCTTAGCATAGTGTTTTCATTATATGGCTATACCACATTTTGTTTATCCATTCGTCCATTGGTGGACATTTGGCTTGTTTCTACCATTTGGTTATTGTGACTAGTGATTCTGTGAGCTTTCATGTACCTCTTTTTAAATTTTTTTGATTTCTAATTATTATGGGTACATAATAGTTTTATATCTTTATAGGGTATGTGTGATGTTTTGATACAGGCATACAATGTGAATTAATCAAATCAGGGTAATTGGGGTATCCATCACTTCAGGCATTCATCATTTCTTTGTGTTAGGAATATTCCAATCCCACTCTTTTAGTTAGTTTAAACTATACACTTATTGTTGATTATAATCACTTTGTTGTGCTATTAAATATTGCTCATTCTATCTAATTAACTACATTTTTGCACCCATTAACCATCCCCACGTTCTTCCCCCTCTCTGATACCTTTCCCAGCCTCTAGTAACCATCATTCTACTCTCTGTCTGCAGGAGATCACTTATTTTTAATATTTAGCTCCCATATATGAATGGGAACTTGTGAGATTTATCTTTGTGTGCTTGATTTATTTTACCCAATATTCTCCAGTTCCATCCATGTTGTTGCAAATGGCAGGATTTCATTATTTTTTGTGTCTATATATTATAATATACCATAGTGTATATATATGTACCACAATTTCTTTATCCATTCATCCACTGATGGACACTTAGGCTGATTCCAAATCTTGGCTATTGTGAATAGTGCTGTAATAAACATGGGAGTGCAGATATCTTCTTGATATACCGATTTCCTCTCCTTTGGATATATACCCAGCAGTAAGATTGCTGGGTCATATGGCAGTTCTATTTTTAGTTTATTGAGGAACCTCCATACTATTGTCAATAGTGGTTGCACTGATTTACATTCCCACCAACAGTATACAAGAAAGGTATGTACTAGGCTATGTCATCTAGGCTCATGATGTTCACTCAATGACAAAATCACATAAACAAGGTTTCGCAGAACATATCCCTGTTGTTAAGTGACACATAATTGTACAGTTCTCTCCCCATCTGTTCCCACCCATTGCCTGAAACCCTGGCTTCTCCACCTAGCTGAATCCTTCCTGTCCTTCAACTCTTGGATCAAGCATTCCCTCCTTCAGAAATTGTCCTCACCCACCTCCTCCCACCCTCACCCATATCCTCACCAGCATTCAAAATTGTTTGTCTTTTTGATAAAAGCCATTTTAACTGGGGTGAGATATTTCATTGTCATTTTGATTTGCATTTCTGTGATGACTGATGATGTTGAAGATTTTATCATATACTTATTGGCCATTTGTATGTCTTCTTTTGAGAAATGCCTATTCAGACCTTTTGCTCAATTTTTAATCAGATGATTTTATTTTTTCCTTTCAAGTTGTTGGAGTTGTTTATATATTCTAGTTATTAGTCCCTTGTTAGATGGGTAGTTTGCAAATATTTTTTCCCATTCTGTGGGTTGTCTCTTTCCCATGCTCAGCAACACATTTTTTCTGTTTTTTTTTTTTAATAGCCATCTTAGTGGGTGTAAAATGGTATCTTTTTGTAGTTTTAATTTGTATTTCTCTTATATATAATGATATTGAGCATCTTTTCATGTGCTTTTTGGCCATTTGAATACTTTTTTGGAGAACTGTCTTTCAATTCTGCTGTCTATTTTAAATTGGACTATTTGTCTTCATGTTATTGAGTTGTAAGAGTACTTTAAATATTCCTTTAATAGGGATATGGTTTTCAAATATTTTCTCTCATTCTATTGGTTGTCTTTTCACTTTCTTGATAATGCCCTTTGACACACAAAAGTTTTTAATTTGGATGAAGTCTAATTTTTCTTTGTGTTTGCTCCTTGTGCTTTTGTGATTTCAATTTTTTCTGCTCTATTGTATTTATTTTCTCCCCTGCAACTGCAGTTATACATACCTTAGACTTTTCATATCATCTCACAGTTTCCTGAAGCCCTGTTTTCTTCAAGCTCTTTGCTTTGCTATTTTCACTCAGTTTTTAAGGCCATCTAGAGAATTTTTAATTTTCCTTTACATCATCAAGCATAGCTGCTTTAAAATCCATGTGCCTAATTTCCGCTGATGGATCATGTTTTCTTAGTTCTTTAAATGTCAGGTGCTTTTCTATCTTATCCTGGAAGGTGATATTATAGATTCCGTTATATTCCTCCAAAGGTTAGTCACTTTGTTTTAGTAGACCGTTAGATTGGTTGGAATCAAATTACAAACTATGTTTTAGGGAACAGTTCCAATCTCAATTTAGTTCCTTTACCTTTTAGCTAGACTGCTTTAATTCTGCTCCACATATGTGTTGTTCTATGGTTAGCCAGCAATTTGGGCAAAATTGATTTACAGAATTTGGGGCTTGTTCTCTCTTGCTCTTTCTTTTCCTGGACCCCCACTCACTTCACTTTCTAGCAGCTGTGCTTTCCCTAAACTCTGTCTTCTCTCTGGCTCTTCAGGTGAGAAATTCTGTCTATTTTCTATTGGACTTTTAGGCTATAGCGTACTTTCAAACTAACACTTGCAATAAAGAGACATTTACCCCCATTCTGTTCCCTCTTGTGAATTTTATCACTTCTCCAGAATCTGTCTGATTTTGTTCACTCTCCAATACCTTCGGGTGTTTTCACGTTTTGCCCAGAGTTTAGAGTTGTTATTCATAGGTGGGTAGACCCTGCTGGGGTTTACTCTGTCATATAGGAAGGAGAATTGCCTCATAGCCCTTTGAAAATATTTCTATCATAAATCTTACCACACTCTATTATAGCTACTTATGCTTTGGTTGTTTTTTGTCTCTGTCACACTGTACTCTTTTTGTGCATAAACAGGCATCTCTTTTTCAAAGGTACAAAAAGATATAATCTTTTTACTTATTCTTTTTACTGTTCAATGAGTTTCATAGAAATTCCCACTATCTCTTTTGAAACAGTGTCACTACCACACAAACCCTCTTTCTCTGCTTAGAGGATTTGGCTACTTGGAGACAGTTTATCTCCTTATGTTATTAAAATTTGAATGACAACGCTGGTGTAGATGCAGGGAAAAAGATACACTTATATGCTGTTCGTGGGACTGCAAATTAGTGCAACCTCTGTGGAAAGCAGTATGAAGATTCCTCAAACAGCAGAAAGTAGACCTGCCATTTGATCCAGAAATCCCACTACTGGGTATCTACCCAAAGGAAAAGAAATCATTTTATCAAAAAGATACCCACACTCAAATGTTTATTGCAGCACAATTCACAGTTGCAAAGATATGGAATCAACCTAAGTGTCCATAAATACATGAGTGGATAGAGAAAATGTGGTATGTATATACCACAGAGTTACTACACGTTCATAAAAAATAATGAAACAATGTTATTCATAGCAACTTGGGTGGAACTGGAGTCCATTATCCTAAGTGAAGTATCTTAGGAATGGAAAACCAAACACCATATGTTCTCACTAATAAGTGGGAGATACACAATGGGTGCACATGGGCACAAAAAGATGTAAGGGACATTGAAAACTAAGGGGGAAAGGTGGGAGGGAGGTGAGGGACAAAAACTTACCTATTGAGTACAATGAACACTATTCTAGAGGCAAGCACACTGAAAGCCCTGACTTCAGCATTATGGAGTATATCCATGTAGCAACATTTTTGTATCTCCTTGATATTTTGAAATAAAGTCAGATACTGCCGTGAATCTCTTTTTCTGATATGTAGAGAGAGATTTCATGAAATAAAAGCCTACAAAGATGAAGAAGACCTGAGAGTAGGACAGAAAAACAGAGAGAAAGGATCCTGATAGCATAATTTAACCCTGAAATTCCCTCTTGCTTAAAGCCAACTTCATTCCTTTGGCCTCCAAGTTATGAGAGTCATAAATATCTATGAAAAAGAGTTTGCATTTATTTTCTGACATTAACAACTTTATAATACTAAATTCTCTGTACTTAAACAGCACTTACCTATTTAAGATAGATAATAAATGTTTAGATGACAAGTAAATAAGTAGTGGTAGGTAGATACATACTATTATTGAAAAATATCATAGGCATCCACGATTATCCAATGAGACACTGATAGGGAAATCAAATCAACTTAATTCATCTTTCAATATTATTCAGGGCTGGCCGGACCCTGATCTGGAATCTGAGTCATAGTTTTTACCTCTGCCAACATCTAGGTATGCAATGAAATAGACACTTGGTTTTGTGGGTAGCCTTCTTATAAATTTCCTCACTTGCAATAGTAAGAACAGAGTAGTGACGTATGTTTGTTTATTTTTTTATTGCTTGCTCCTAAGAGTTCCATTTTGAAAAGAAAGCAATTTGGCAGTGTTTAATGACCCTCTTTCCCAGTGTCTTCACCTTGGCATGTTTTTCTCTTTCCGTCAGACCTGTGAGAATATGGCTCTTGCCAAGTGATGTGTTGTTCACAGTGTGGAAAATCACACTCACAGGGTCTGTCTCCAGTAACATTTACAACACAGGGAGCACCATAACCAGCTGAGTTTGTGAAAGCTCTTTTCTTGTATCTTGCCAAGAATTCAATCTGTTTCTGGTTCCTGCAAACTAACAAAAGCTGTTGCTATGTTATCACTCTAAGAGACAAAGTCACATCATCATATGTAGGCTTCTCCTTCACTGATAGACCAAGAACTTAAAAACCTACCTCTGAATGGTTAATGTGCCTATCAGCAGCATGTCAACAATCTTCAGTTATCAGTTGAATACCTGGTTGATGATGCCTAACCCATTTTACATCCTCCCATTGATATCAGGAATAGCTTCCTGAGAAATTTCAACTGCTTTGATGGATCCAAGATTCAAATCTAGCAGCAGAAACAGCAGAAACATAATTACAAGAGAAATAAAATTTGAGTGGAAAATTACAACTATGGTATGATAGATATGTGTTTATAAGGTATAAAGAACAAATAAAAATTACAAGAAAAATCCATCAAGAATCTTATAAGAGTACATAAAGAATTAGAAGATAAAAAATCTAGAAGAAAAAAAGAAGTAAATGGATTTTACATAAAAACATCTGATTTAATAATCAAGGTAACATCAATTAGGAAATACAATTTCTTTACCCATCATATCCTCAAAGATGTGGAAAACTGTTATTGATTGAGGCAAACATTTTTTATATCAGTTGGTAAATATGCAAGCAGAGAAACTTTCTGGTAAAAAAGAATGGTAAAAATTTATTTTCTGTATCTATTTATACATTAATTTGTTCCAGAAAAGAATTTCAAGCCAATTAAAGGGATTCAAAATATAACAAGAAAAGTATGAAAGGAAAAAGAAGGAAAGAAGAAAACAATGTTAGAGGCAACATTGAGCTGAAAATAAGTTTGAAAATGAATGTCTTCAAGAGCTTCACCAAGCTTTTTAAGTCATCTACCAGTCAACAGAACAAGAAAAATCACTCTGAAGAAAAACTTTCCTTCCCATAATAGTCCACTGGACCCCTTTCTTTAAATAAAATGTGGTTGGTGCTTCCACACAAACCAGTAGAAGTTACCCTGCTTGCTTTTCAGAACTTCAGAAATGAACACTATGGCTTCTTCCAGAGATGCACCCAATAACTATTGGAACTTTCCCTCTCCTCACTTTGTTGAGAGGGGAGAACATCTTTGCTGTACAAAGGGGTTGTAGCATCTTCTTAAGTGGAATCACAAAGCTCTTTTATTGTTGTATTAAAATTTAAGTATGTGTAGAAGGGTGTATATAGATTGCGAATAGCCAAAGGGGTAGACTACCCTTTGCTATTAAGATATCATCTTAGATAATTAAGATATAATCTCTTGGTTATTAAGATATCATCTCAGCTTCAAACCTATACTTTTCTACCGTTTCCTGATGGTAGAGTTGGAACTCTGTAAACCACATTTATCCTTTGCCAGCTGAATCTCTTACTTTTTATAAGAAGTAAGTCTTCTTATAAAAAAAAAGCTTACCCCAAAAGGTTTCTATTTATCTATGGAAGCAAAGAAATTCTCTGCAGGTAAACGTTATATGGGAATCTGCTATACAATGCTGATGGGCTAATATTAATGAGAATTCCATAAAAGCATGTAAATGCTAAGTATGAGGAAATATTGTTATGTGGGATTGTTTTGGAGTCCATTAACAAGTACTTCCCAGTCTAGGGAGCCCAGGAAATGCAAATTACCTATTTTTAAAAGTATCAATTTGTAGGTGTTTACTCTGAGATTCCACTAAACATTGTATTAGTCATAGACCAGGTTATGCTGTGATAACATAAACCCACAATTACAGAAGCTAAAGACAACCAAGGTTTTATTTTCTGCTCATATAAAGCCTTTCTTGGGCATGAGTGACTGGCCAGACCTCAACTCCACATGATGACTCTGGCTTCCAGGCTTCCTTAAGCCCATAGCACCATCACACAGTGATCCACAATTGTCATGCAACAAAGGACAGGCTGGAAAGCCCAGCACCAGCAATGAAATATTTCTACCCAGAGCTGACACACATCATTTACACTCATATTCCACTGGCTATTTCACATGACCACACCTGGTATCAAGGGCATGGGGAAGGTAAACTACACACTTCTGAAGCATGGTAATGCTTACCCAGAGCACTCTCCAGACTTGTGTCTCATTTAAACTTTCCACACCCCTGTGCTATAAGTACAGTATTATCTTTACTTTTTCTGTTATATATAAAAAAGCTTAGTCTTAGGGTCATTAAATAAATTTCCCAGGGTCACACAGCTAGAGAGTGGCAGAGCTGAGGTTCAAACACTGGTTTGCTAACCCCAAAGACATGCTCTGATCACTATGCCTTCCTCCCTCACTCAATGTTCATAGGCACCTGAATATACATCTATTTCCTGCCAAGATCATTGCTCTCAGGAAGCATACCTCTAAGAATAAAGGTTAAGAAAAATCTAAGGTAACTTTGAGTTCCTATCTGAGCAAGAGCAAGGAACAAGACACCAGGGACTGCACTAATCAAGTTGCAATAGACTAATTAAGCTTTTTAATTTCTTCATGTTTTCTATTTTATCCCTTGTATTCTCCTTAATAATAAGTAGGAAAATCTTTAACGGGAAAAGATCCTGTGAGCTGTCTTTTGGTGAAGCAAAGAAGATAGTGTCTAGGAGATGACACCCCCTCTCTGTAGTCTTTCCTGAGATCTCCCCCATCAAGGGCCAAAATGGGTGGTGTCAATATTAAATAAGAAAAGAGAGTAGATTATGTCCCTAAGGTCTGCTGCCAGAAACAAACAGGCCTCCGTGGACTGAGAAATGCACCTGAACAAAAGCACGTCTCTGCTGCTCTGACCCATTCGCATTAAGACTTGGCTTTGTTTTTCTGGCATTGAGATGGGAGGGCAAGGTTATCTGCTGCTCTCTCATGACCCGTGTCACACTTATTGTGACACAACCTATTATGTCTGAGGTGTAATATTAGCTTTAAAGAATTTATAATCTGGTAAAACACATAAGACGGGGGCACAAATAAGGAAAAACCACATGTTTAGATAGGCCCAAGCAGAGTGAAATAAGAGAAACTGATTTCATCCAGAAAGAAAGATCCACAAGAGTTCATGGGAGCTTTTGTACCTAGAGTGGACTTGGAAATAAGGATAGAAGTTGTACTGATAGAGATTAAAAAGCAAGAATATATATATGAGATATATATATAAATATATATAAAGGATATATATGTGTGTGTGTATATATCTCTCTATATATATAGAGAGAGAGAGAGAAAGAGAGAGAGCAGAAAACATTAGAAAATGAATGGATATGAAAAGGCTCAGGACTAATGTGATAAAAAGTCAGCAATCCAATTTGGATAAAGCATCCAGTTAATAAAAGATTTATATCAAGATAAACTGGGGGATTGGGGCCCCATCTTCAGTCTTCTTAAACAAAACAATGGGCCACCTAGAATTCTGTACCTCGCAAAATTAAGTTTCCTATCTGAGGGAGAAAGAAAGACTTTTTCAGACAAGCAAACACTGAGGGAATGTGTCAAGACCAGACCTGCCTTGCAGGAAGTACTCAGATCTGCATTATACATCGATCAGCACAACAGAAACCCATCAGTGTAAAATCACCCAAAAGCTAAAGCTCAGAGCCCATATAAAATAATGGCTCAAGAGGTAAAACAAAGCAATTAGGTTCTACCCAACAGGATGAACAGAAATGCACCCCACTTATCAATTCTTTCAATAAATGTGAACTGCTTGAATTCCCCACTCACGAGACATAGGCTGGCTGAATGGATAAAAAAAAAAAAAAAAAAAAAAGCAAGCCAAGTATCTATTGTCTCCAGGAAACACATCTAACCTGTGAGGATTCATTCAGACTCAAAGTAAAGCGATGGAAAAAAATATTCCATGCAAATGGAAATCAAAATAAAGCAGGCATAGCCATTCCCTTATAAGATAACAAAGGCTTCGAATCAATAGTAGTAAAGAAAGATAAAGATGGTCATTATATAATGGTAAAGGGGCAATTCATAAAGAAGACATAACACTCCTAAATATTTATTCACCTAACACAGGTGCACCCAGATTCATAAAGTAAACTCTACTAGATCTAAACAAAGTGGTAAATAGCAACATTGTAATTTCTGGGGATTTCAACACTCACTGACAGAACTGGACAGATCCTCCAAGCAGCAAATAAATAAAGAAACTCTGGACTTAAATGAGACTCTGCAGCAAATGGACCTAACAGACATTTACAGATCATCATTCTTCTCATCAGAACATGGAACATTCTCTAAGATTGATCACATCTTAGGCCACCAAAGAGGTCTCAACACATAACGAAATAGAAATTATACCACATATCTTATTAGGCCACAGGAATAAAATTAGAAATGCACTTCAACAGAACCACTCAATTCTATACAAATTCATGGAGATTAAACAATCTATAGCTGAATAATAACTGGGCCAAGGAGGATATTAAGGTGGAAATCAAAAGATTCCTCAAACTAAATGACAAAGGGACACAATTTGTCAAAATCTGTGGGATTCAGCAAAAGCAGTCCTACAGGGAAAATTCATAGTCTTATTTTAAGATGCCTACATCAAAAAGACAAAAAGATCATAAACAAAAATCTAATGAATCATTTCAAGGAACTAGAAAAGGAAGAGCAAACCAAACCTAAACCCAGCAGATGAAAAGAAATAACTAAGATCAGTGCAGAACTAAGTGACATCAACAACAACAAAAAATAATACAGAAGGTTAATAAAACAAAAAGTTGGGTCTTTGAAAAGATAAACAAAATTGATAGACCTCTTGTTAAACTAACCAGAAATAGTAGAGAAAGGACCCAAATAAGTTCAATCAGCAACGAGAAAGGACATATTACAATGAATACCACAGAAATACAAAATATCATCTGTGAATACTATAAAAATCTCTATGCACATAAACTTGACAACTTAGAGGACATGGACAAATTCGTAGAAAAACACAACCTCCCAATGCTTAATCAGGAAGAAATAGACCTACTAAACAGACCAATTGTAAGCAACAAAATTGAAGCAGCAATAAAAAAAAAAATCTTCCAACCAAAAATGTCTGAGACCAAATGATTTCACAATCAAATTTTATCAGACCTATAAAAGAGGAATTGGTACCCATACTGCAGAAATTTTTTCCTAACATCAAAAAGGAAGGAATCCTCCCCAACTCATTCTATGAAGCCAGTATTACCTAGATACCAAAGCCAGGAAAGGACACAACAAATAAAGAAAACTATGCAAATATCCCTTATGAATATAGATGTAAAA